>ONZH01004875.1:0-161500 GCA_900303285.1 Rhinella marina | reverse complement strand
TGTAATCCACATGGATAATAGAGAATAGCAGCAAATAGAGAACCTTTTTGGAAAAGGGGCTCCAAAATAACCTGAGAAGGGGGTAAAAAGGAAAATAGGCGCATTTCGGCGCAACAGGGAATTTTCTGCAGAATGGGGGGAGTCCTGACAGCCATGTCCATCTGGGTGAGAGTCAAACGGGGGCAACACAAACTAAACAAAAACAACTGCCAACTAGCAGCTCACCCGTCAGGTGCAGTCCATGGTGTGGCTCCCACTAGGTCCTCCTGTAGTGTCCTTGACACTGCCAGTAATTGGGTTCCTCTAATGAGGGACCTGAAGTCGTCCTCCGCTCGAACTGCTGCTGAAGCTCATCAGAGGACGCTCCTGCCTCTTGTAGGCCATGCTCGCTGCGGTGGTGGAACTCCAGTGCCCTCTTCTTCCTGAAGTTGGACTTGACCGGGTCCGTGTGGTGGTGACGCATGCTGCAGCCATTTTCGCTTTTCCGGTGCTCCTGCCGGGACAGCAGGGGTAAGGACTTCCAGCTGCAGCAGTTCCAGAAAGGTTGCATCCAGGAAAGAAGCACCAGCTTCCCCGGCTGCTGGCTTCATCTTCCATGGCAGCTGGTATCGGTGGACCACCATGGATTGGAAGGTGAACGATAACGTGGTCAGCTGACCCAGCTGTAAGGACTGTGGTGCTGGTGGTGGTGGTGCTGGCAGTCCAGGAATCAGAGGCTCTCTCTGAGGCTGCAGCTTTTCCCTGAACCGGAGGACACCATCTGGGCACTCCTGCAGGCAGCGCAAGCGTCCTGGACCTGGTGGTTCATCTGGTCACACTTCTGGTTCCGTTGTAGGCACCAGAGGCTTTGAAAGGAGGGTAACCCCTGTCGCAAATGGGCCTTTCAGGGATGCCATGGGGGTGTACTCCACCTGATCCCCCACATACAGGCTATGCCGATGTGGTGGCAGGTACAGCCGTTTCACCGACCTGCGGCCCACAAAATACTCCTTTCCATCCTCATCATCTTGCAGGAAGCCAGACCCTCTCCCAACGGAAAACCAAATTACAGTTCCCTTTCGCTATTCCAATGAAGGATCCCCTGGCCTAGGGTGGTCGAGTACCTGTATGACCCAGTCCTCCACTGCAGTTTTATAGTCCCACAGGGTCTGTGCATGGGCCGTCACAGATGGTGGAACAATTGGGTTCTGGTGTATGGAAGGGGTGAATGTCCTCCTGGGCGGCGAAGTGGACGCTCCAGCCGCCTCCGCCGCACGAGCCAAAGCAGACGTTCCAGCCGCACGATCCAAAGCAGACGTTCCAGCTGCAGGAGCCAAAGCAGACGCTCTAGCCGCCTCACGAGTCGCAGCAACAGCAACCTCAGCAGGTGGTAAGGAAGACACAGGCAATGAAGCTGGGTTTCTCTGGCAGACTTGTGACACCCTGATGTCTTGAGCAGGTGGTGGTTCAGGTAAGTCGTCTCCAAAATACATTTCGTTCCAATTTGGGCGCAGCTGTTTTTTAGCCATGATGCTTGCCTCTTGCTCTGAGGTCAGCGCTGGTCTAAACTGGTTCAGACTTCAGAGGAGGGTGGAATACTGAGGGAGGAGTCTTCACTCCCTATACGTGCAAAACACTTAGATCCCAGTGGGCCGGGCTGGTTTTTTCCAGTTCGGAGGGGGGCGTATCTTCACTTTCCTGCTCTTGCGTGGGCGTATCGCCATTGTCCCGCCTCACGCAGAATGCATACTTTTCTTGTGTTTCATACGTATCGTACGTATCGTTAGCGTGTAAACTTTTGCAAAGATTTACGAATAATATGAAGCGAATCCAAAGAAATTCGGATTCGCTTTGCAGCTCAAAATTTCCAAGATTTGATAGATTCGAAGATCCTATACTGATCCTGAGTTACATCCTGTATTATACTCCAGAGCTGCACTCACTATTCTGCTGATGGGATGTCCCCGTACATACATTATGTTACTTATCCTGTACTATCTGTACTTACATAACTTGCAGAGAAAGTTGTGGAGGCAGCACTGTCCGGCTCCATATTATTTACATATGAAAAACAAGGATGTAGTACGATCTGTATCTAAATCATTTACAAGAAGAGATGGGGAGGGAGTACTCTGTATGCCAATATTGTTTACAGCCAGAGATAGGAAAAGAGCACTATCTGTACCTGTATCATTAAAAATTACCTATATCATTAACAATTAGAAAAAGGGAGGCAGTACTATCTGTACTTACATAATTTTTAGTAAGAGACAGGGAGGCAGTACTATCTGTACCTACATCATTTACAGGAAGAAACGGGGAGGCAGAACTAATTGTACCTACATCATTTACAGGGAGAGAGAGGGAGGCAGTACTATCTGTACTTAAATAATTTTCAGGGACAGACAGGGAGGCAGTACTATCTGTACCTACATCATTTATAGGGAGAAACAGGGAGGCAGTACTATCTGTACTTACATAATTTACAGGAACATATAAGGAGGCAATATTATCTGTACCTACATCATTTACAGGGAGAGAGAGGGAGGCAGTACTATCTGTACCTACATCATTTACAGGGAGAGACAGGGAGGCAGTACTATCTGTACCTACATCATTTACAGGGAGAGACAGGGAGCAGTACTATCTGTACCTACATCATTTACAGGAGAGAACAGGGAGGCAGTACTATCTGTACCTACATCATTTACAGGGAGAGACAGGGAGGCAGTACTATCTGTACCTCATATTTACAGAAGACAGGAGGCAGTGCTATCTGTACCTACATCATTTACAGGGAGAGACAGGGAGGCAGTACTATCTGTACCTACATCATTTTACAGGGAGAGACAGGGAGGCAGTTACTATCTGTACCTACATCATTTACAGGGAGAGACAGGGAGGCAGTACTAACTGTACTTACATCATTTACAGGGAGAGACAGGGAGGCAGTACTATCTGTACCTACATAATTTACAGGAGAGACAGAGAGGCCAGTACTATCTGTACCTACATTATTTACAGGGAGAGACAGGGAGGCAGTACTATCTGTACCTACATCATGTACAGGGAGAGACAGGGAGGCAGTACTAACTGTACTTACATCATTTACAGGGAGAGACAGGGAGGCAATACTATCTGTACCTACATCATTTACAGGGAGACATAGGGAGGCAGTACTATCTGTACCTACATTATTTACAGAAAGAGACAGGGAGGCAGTACTATCTGTACCTACATCATTTACAGGGAGAGACAGGGAGGCAGTACTAACTGTACCTACATCATTTACAGGGAGAGACAGGGAGGCAGTACTATCTGTACCTACATCATTTACAGAGAGAGACAGGGAGGCAGTACTATCTGTACTTACATCATTTACAGGGAGAAACAGGGAGGCAGTACTATCTGTACCTACAACATTTACAGGGGAGACAGGGAAGTAGTACTATCTATGCCTAAATCATTTACAGGGAGAGACAGAGAGGCAGTACTATCTGTACTTACATCATTTACAGGGAGAGACAGGGAGGTAGTACTATCTGTACCTACATCATTTGCAGAGAGAGATAGGGAGGCAGTACTATCTGTACCTACATCATTTGCAGAGAGAGAGATAGGGAGGCAGTACTATCTGTACCTACATCATTTACAGGGAGAAACAGGGAGGCAGTACTATCTGTACCTACATCATTTACAGGGAAAACATCTAGAGACTGAAATTCTTGCCCATTCTTCCTCTTTGAGGTTGGATGGAGACGTTTGTGAACAGCAGTTTTCAGCTCTTTCCACATCTTCTCAATTGGATTCAGGTCTGGACTGTGACTTGGCCATTCTAAGATCTGGATACGGTTATTTTTGAACCATTCCATTGTAGATTTTGCTTTATGTTTGGGATCATTGTCTTGTTGGAAGATAAATCTCCGTCCTAGTCTCAGGTCTTTTCATCCAGAATGGTCCTGTATTTGGCTCCATCTTCCCATCAGTTTTAACCATCTTCCCTGTCCCTGCTGATGAAAAGCAGGCCCAAACCATGATGCTGCCACCACCATGTCTGACAGTGGGGATGGTGTGTTCAGGGGGATGAGCTGTGTTGCTTTTACACCAAACATATCGTTTTGCATTGTTTCCAAAAAAGTCTGATTTTGGTTTCCTCTGAGCAGAGCCCCTTCTTCCACATGTTTGGTGTCTCCAGGGGCTTGTGGTAAACTGTAAACCAGACTTTTTATGGATATCTTTGAGAAATGGCTTTCTTCTTGCCACTCTTCTATAAAGGCAGATTTGTGAAGTGTTGGACTGATTGTTGTCCTATGGACAGACTCTCCCACCTCAGCTGTAGATCTCTGCAGTTCATCCAGAGTGATCATGGGCCTCTTGGCTGCATCTCTGATCAGTCTTCTCCTTGTTTGAGATGAAAGTTAGAGGGACGGCCGGGTCTTGGTAGATTTGCAGTGGTCTGATCCTCCTTCCATTTCAATATGACGCTTGCACAGTGCTCCTTGGGATGTTTAAAGCTTGGGAAATCTTTTGGTCTCCAAATCCGGCTTTAAACTTCTCCACAACAGTATCAGGGACCTGCCTGGTGTGTTCCTTGGTCTTCATGATGCAGAACCCTGAGACTATCACAGAGCAGGTGCATTTATACGGAGACTTGATTACACACAGGTGGATTCTATTTCTCTTCATCAGTCATTTAGGACGACATTGGATCATTCAGAGATCAGAGATCAACTTCTGGAGTGAGTTTTCTGAACTGACAGTAAGGCCCCATGCAGACTACCGTATTAGCCGTGAAAGCCCGGTCTGTGCTGCCCCAGAGGACGGGAGCGCACGGCGTCATTGGTTGCTATGACGCCGTGCACTTCCTGAGGCCGCCGCCATACAGTGAAACACTGCCTAAATGGGCCGAATTTTTTTGCACGCCCCACTTTTCAGTTTTATTATTACAAAAAAAGTTTAAATGATCCAATAAATTTCGTTCCACTTCACAATTGTGACCACTTGTTGTTGATTCTTCACCAAAAATGTAAAATGTTATATCTTTTTGTTTGAAGCCTGAAATGTGGCAAAAGGTTGAAAAGTTCCAGGGGGCTGAATACTTTCGCAAGGCACTGTAAATCCACATGCACTGAGGTCCCTTTAGTGGTGGCTGGCCGCTCCCTACATTACACCTTGTTACCACCTCGTTGAGGTCTAGTCATCATGACATAAACTTTCTGAATTATATAGATGCAGTAAACAGGCACCGTGCATGGTTAGTCTGACTCACGTACTTCGGACTCTCCATGATGCTGCTAATGGATGTGAAGCTTCGTTTTATGTATGATGTCGAGCTGTTTACTGCAGTAATTATGCACAGACACATCTGCACTGGTTTGTCATTCCCTTGGTGCTCCTGTAATCTCCTAGAAATTATGCTATTAGGGCACAACATGACTTCAAGACCAAGAAATTAGCAACTGGGAGGAAAACTTTTGCGTTAATGTGTCAGGTGCTAACTTTATCTCCCCCGGGATGGATCCAGCTTATGCTTTCTATGTGAAGAGCATGGAGCGTCTGCATGATCCTGGTGAGAGACTAGGAAAGGTAGAGGAGCAAAAATAAGATTCCTTGCTTATATTGAAAAGTTCATATGTATCTCAAGACAAGTCTTTATGAAAGTGTTCTCCCGGACTTTAAAGTGGGGTTCAGTATATAACACACAATCAGTTGTACTGCTTTTGTCTTATGTGGAACACATGGACAAAACATCCATGCTGCAGGGAAAAAGTTTAAAAGTTGTAGATTCCCCATTAACAGCCATCATCTTCATCAAGTGTTCCCTGTAGCTGCAAATAAGATTTGCACAATGCTGAGGAGAAATTTTGGACCATTCCTCCCTGTAAATGTGTTTCAGTTCATCAGCATTTCTGGGATGACACGTGTGCAATGATCTCTTGAAGTCATGCCACAGAATTTCCATAAGGATAAGGTCAGGATTCTCACTTCACCATTCTAAAACACAAATCTTCTTTATCCATTATTTTTTAATTTACACGTGTGCTTTGGCTCATTGTTTTGTTGCATCACCCAATATCTCCTCATCTTGAGGCTATGGATGCTGCCCTTACAACCTCCAGTAAAATGTTTTCATATACCTTAGAATTCATTGTTCCCTCAATGATCGCAATTCATCCAGAACCTGAAGCAGCAAAGAATCTCCATACCATGATTCTTCATCCATTACCTCTAAACCATGATACCCCCTTCATCATCCCCATACCATGATACTCCCTCCACCAGTGCCATACCATGATGCTCCCTCCTCCAATCTCATATCATGATGCCCCTTCTACCAGCCCCATACCATGATGTCCCTTATACCAGCCCCAAACCATGCTGCTCCCTCCACCAACTGCCTACCATAATGCCCTTCTACTAGCCCCATAACATGATGCCTCTCATACCATGATGTCCCTTATACCAGCCCCAAACCATGATGCCTCTTCTACCAGCCCCATACCATGATGCCTCTCATACCATGATGCCCCTTCTACCAGCCCCATACCATAATGCCTCTTCTACCAGCCCCATACCATGATGCCTCTCATACCATGATGCCCCTTCTACCAGCCCCCATACCTTGATGCCTCTCATACCATGATGCCCCTTCTACCAGCCCCATACCATGATGCCTCTTCTACCAGCCCCATACCATGATGCCTCTCATACCATGATGCCCCTTCTACCAGCCCCAATACCATGATGCCTCTCATACCATGATGCCCCTTATACCAGCCTCATACCTTGATGCCTCTCATACCATGATGCCCCTTCTACCAGCTCCATACCATGATGCTCCCTTCACCAATCCCATACCATAATGCCCCTTCTACCAGCCCCATGCCATGATGCCTCTCACACCATGATGCCCCTTCTACCAGCCTCATGCCATGATGCCTCTCATACCATGATGCCCCTTCTACCAGCCTCATACCTTGATGCCTCTCATACCATGATGCCCCTTCTACCAGCCCCATACCATGATGCCTCTTCTACCAGCCCCATACCATGATGCCGCTCATTACCATGATGCCCCTTCTACCAGCCCAATACCATGATGCCTCATCTACCAGTCCCATACCATGATGCCTCTCATACCATGATGCCCCTTCTACCAGCCCAATACGATGATGCCTCATCTACCAGCCCCATACTATGATGCCTCTCATACCATGATGCCCCTTCTACCAGCCCCATACCATGATGCCTCTCATACCATTGATGCCTCTCATACCATTGATGCCCCTTCTACCAGCCCCATACCATGATGCCTCTCATACCATTGATGCCTCTCATACCATTGATGCCCCTTCTACCAGCCCCATACCATGATGCCTCTCATACCATGATGCCCCTTCTACCAGCCCCATACCTTGATGCCTCTCATACCATGATGCCCCTTCTACCAGCCCCATACCATGATGCCTCTTCTACCAGCCCCATACCATGATGCCTCTCATACCATGATGCCCCTTCTACCAGCCCAATACCATGATGCCTCTCATACCATAATGCCCCTTCTACCAGCTTCATACCTTGATGCCTCTCATACCATGATGCACCTTCCTCCAACCCCATACTATGATGCTTCCTCCACCAGCAAGTGTATAGAGTTTGTCAGCTCACCTCCTATGGGTGCACAGGATTCAGGCCCCTTTCTAAGATGAAGGACCCGGAGGGGTCGGAAAGCATCAGATGGTATGCTACCTCTGCACTTGGACATGATGTATCGTATGGGATAAATGTTATATTTTATTAAAAAAAATTCCGGAGTGCTGGATTTTCTCTCTTCTTCTGAAATTCCTCCATCAGCCGCCAAACTATGATTCTCCCTTCACCAGCCACATATCACAATGCCCCTTCTACCTGCCCCATACCATGATGCTCCCTCCACGAGCCCCAAATCATGATGCTCCTTCCACCAGATCCATACCATGAAGCTCCCTCTACCAGCCCCAAATCAAGATGTCCCCACCACCAGTCCCATGCTTCCTTCACCAGTCCCAAACCACGAAGCAACCTCCACCAGTGTCAGACCATGATGATTCTTCCACCACCTCCAGTTGGGATGAGATTTTTTCTATTGGTACAGTGTTCTTTTCCACCTAAACCTTGCGAAGGAAGCCACTGCTGTCCACAAAAACAGTGCAGTTTGTCTCAAGTTTGACGACCAGGATATTCTCACCTTCCTTAGTAATTGCCAGCTAATCCAAATTAGCATAAATTTTCTCCATGGTCTGGTTCTCAGGGCTATCTCATTATATAGATTCATATATTGAACGAATATATTCGTTGAATCTGCGTACAAAATATACGTTATTATGTGGCGTTTAGCGAACATTCGCACACTAATAACGAATGTTCAGTTTTAAAAGGTACACAACTTCTTTGAACACGTATGCATGAGTGTACAAATTGCATACGAAAATGACGGGCTTTGCTGGAGAGGAATGGTGGAGCAGGAGGAACGCTCTGAGTCTGACCCCTGGCTACATATGGATACTGTATCAGCAGATGACAGCAGATCATCCGGCTGAGACTGAGATGAGCGTGCCATCCACTCCACTACCTCATCCACTTTCTCCTCCACTACAATTTACCGGCCAAGTATTGCAAATTCTACAAGTAGAAGCTCCGGCTACAGGTCCTTTGGCACTGCTGCCCTGTGCCACCTTCTCCTTTTTTTAGAGCTCAAGGTCTGGCTGGAACTGGACCCCTTTTGCTTATCCATTCCAGTATCCCTGATGTGTAATATGGATTCCCTGAACAATTACACCCCAATTTCAACAACACAGTTCTCAGAGTCTCAGAACTTCACACACAGTGCTTCTGCTCGTCTCAGCAGTCGCAGCAGAAGTGATGTGTCACTGCCTTATCGAGCCTGAGCCAATCAGAGCAAGCCCTGCCCACTAGGTCAGGTGACCTCTTTCTTCCCGGACCTTTGCGCACGAATAACGAACTAACAGTAAAAGGTCGCTAATTACTTGAATTTGTACGCAACATTGTATAGAGTAACTTATACGTAGCATTAGCGTACAGTTTATCTGACAAGTACGTAGCGAATGCCAGGTGCGGACTGGAAACTTAAAGTGGCCCTGGAAAAAATACTAAAAGTGGCCCCATTTTGTAGTCAGGTCCAAATTGATGGAAGGCAGGGCCAGCAATACCATACTGTGGCACATTATACCACCCCAACAGAGCCAAATATCACAGTCCATCACAAAATACTGCCATCAGCACAAAACACATCCCCAAAAACTTCCACTGTCTGCCGTGAGGTGGACCCAGGCGGCCCCCTGGGCATCGGCCCACCGGGAAGGTCTATGTCCAATCCTCCCCTGGCGAATGCTTAGAAAGCCTTAGAAACATTTTCGAATCTTAACGGAGCGAATCACCTAATATTTGGATTCGCTTCGCAGCTGAAAATTTCTAAGATTCGATACGAATCAACCAATAGATTCGCTCATCTCTAATTGGGACTGTTACCAAGGATGTAATATCTCTATGGGCAGAACCGCAGGTAGGATTTTGTCCACCCAAGGCAAAGGTTCAGTTTACTGCCATAGCTCGGCCTCTGTATACCCCACCCAGCATCTAGGGCACATACCCCAGCACCCCCAAGTTCCTCACTTCTGCTCCTACTATGCGTAACAATAGAAACCCCCGACCCTATTGGGAAGGAAAGGCAGGATTAAAAGGATCAGTCCTCAGATATTAATTATTTTGCATTTACTTCGCTTCTGCAAATTGCTTCTTCTGATGTATTTTCATTGAGATGACACAGATCCCATAAAACAGCTCATACATTATTAATATAGAAGATTGAAATCTGAATGAAGAAACCCCATAACTCCACAGATTCTCCCTGCAGATGAGTCATTCTCATTACCCCCCATCGCTGATCATATTACCATCTTTAATCCCGCCATATACAAGGAGGACAATTTAGAAATGCTAATAGCACTGTCTATTCAGACCCTTTAATGGCGGGGGGGCTGATTACCACCTGAACTGCGATCTCCACGTGTGAAAGTTTAGCGCTTTTGGAGAGATTATGCAGCTGCTTCTCTCCTCCAGATGCTGAATGTGAAATGTCTCCTCATCCTTCATCACAACGTGATTAATCTATACAGGAGGATCCTGCATGAATTTCAGAAGATTAACTAAACTTTCACCTTCATTAAACCAAATTTTTTGCAAATTTTACTCTCTGGTGTTAATTAAATCAAAATTCTACAAAATTCTGGAAAATGCAGCTAAAATCTGTTCATCATGTTCCCGGTCTTCGAAGATTTACTTATCACTACTTGACTTCTCAATAGGTTATAACTGCACTGTGTAGTAAGACAATGACCAACATCAGAATAAGTCATCTGGAACCAGTGGCAGACTGGGAACTAAAAGTGGCCCTGGGAAAAATGCGTAAAAATGGCCCCTTGTTGTAGGTAGGTGCAAACTGACAGAAGACAGGGCAACAAGGCCAGCAATACCATGGTGCAGAGCAATATACTGCCCCACCGTAACCAAGTACCACAGTGCTGCTGGCCAGGTGCGTAAGAGAGGATCAGATCATTATGTACCCAGCTGGTGGCCGTGAGGAGGGTTCTGGTGGCCCTACTAGGCATCAGCCCACTGGGGAATTTCCCTGTAGTGTCTATGGCCAATCCATCCCTGTCTGGAACAGATATAAAACAGAATCCACTTGGTACACCAGGTGCCTCCTGCTTTTTGCTGAACTCCTCTGCAGACTTTTCTGACACTGACCGAGCACTCCCTTCAGTGTCCAGCTCTCTAATTCATTTTAGTGACCTGACTGATCTTGGTGGGAAATAACCCATTTACAGGCTCCACTTCTCCAGGGTACACGGCCAATATCCTCTCACTGTTTCACCACTTTTTCCACTATCTCTTGTTGTTTGGCAACTTCTCATGGTTCTCTTCGAGGCTCTGTACCGCACTTTCATCTGCTCAACTATATACCTGACAAACAGCACATAGGACCATATGTACATCAGACTTCCTGTGCCTCAGAAATCTTTTTCCCCCAGGGACTGGTTTCTCCCATGTTCACAATGATGAGCAAATCTTGTCCCCAACATAATGCCCTTCACATTACACACATTTTAAATGTACAGGCCCCAATAAGTAATTTACTTAAAAGGGTTTATCCCATGACTAATGTGCAAAATGAAAATCCAACATCTTATAGGACATGACAATCTCTTTCTAACAAAGCTAGAACCAGCCCTGTACCTCACATGGATCCAGAGATCTCCACATTCATTGCTCTGATAGATTTATAACAAGCTGGCAGCTCAAGGGGAGTGTCTATTCTGCTGCAGCTCAGAGGGCATGTCCATGCTCTCCCTACCAGAGCTCAGGAGGCGTGTCTCAGCGCTCCCTATCACAGTTCAGGGGCGTGTCTCAGCCCTCCCTATCACAGCTCAGAAGGCGTGTCTCAGCTCTCCCTATCACAGCTCAGGAGGCATGTCTCAGCTCTCCCTATCAGAGCTCAGGGGGCGTGTCTCAGCTCTCCCTATCACAGCTCAGGAGGCATGTCTCAGCTCTCCCTATCACAGCTCAGGGGGTGTGTCTCAGCTCTCCCTATCACAGCTCAGGAGGCATGTCTCAGCTCTCCCTATCACAGCTCAGGGGGCGTGTCTCAGCTCTCCCTATCACAGCTCAGGAGGCATGTCTCAGCTCTCCCTATCACAGCTCAGGGGGTGTGTCTCAGCTCTCCCTATCACAGCTCAGGAGGCAGTTGAAGGATGAAACTGAGCATGTGCGGCCATCTCAGTAAGTTGGACAAAGAAAAAAGAAAACAAGACAAACAGCAGGTGGCGCTGTACAGATACATTTTATTCTAACATTATAACTCAGTGGCTATGCTAAATTTTTTATTAAATGCAATTATAAAAGTATTCAGATCCAGGTGCAGGTTTGAAAACTAGAATATTTTTCATGGGACAACCCTTTTAAATTCCCCTTTTTTAATTATTGGTCACTGTGCTTGGAAGAAGCAAACTAGCCATCCTCAGGTAACCACCAGATACACTATGGGGTACATGATGGAGGACATTGGACATAATAGGGGATTCAGATTTCCATATTATTTGTACATATGGAGCCCAGACTTCAGATAGTTGCCTTGCCCACAATGCTAGTGCTTTTTTTCAGTGTCTATAAGTAGCACTTATAGATACATATAGGGAAGAAAGGGATAACGAAAGGGAGATCTATAACAAAAATGATGCCCATTCCTGGTACTGGCTCATGCTGCCACCACATACCAAAGGCCCAGCACCAGTACTAAGCCCCACTGTCCTATCTCCAGCTGTTCTGGGTAGGGCAGTGTGAGCTCCTTGGAGGGAATGCGCTATAGGTTAGACCACCATTGATGAAGAAGGATGGAGCACACCTGGGCTGGGGTAATTCCTCTCAATGGTCCTTCTGTGGATCAAAAGAACCATTGTAGCCAAAAAAAATCCTGGGTGTTTTTTAATCATTTGGTTTAATGGACCTGTCAACAGTGGACATAATCCAAATTGACTGGGACTTTTAGATGGACTTAAGAGGTTAGGAGAGGTTAGAAACCATCACTTGCTTAGGCACTGCACATAGTATTGTCCTGCTACTGTACATGGAGGATGGATTTGAAGAAGCACAGTCATGTAAAAAACAATATATAACAAAACCAACCGCCAGCACCAATTAATTCTACATCTTGTAGGTTTTCTGCTAAAATTTAAGTGTTGTTGAGAAGTGCACTGGAAAAGTGTGTAAAGGATTCAGACCTTACCCAGAATATTTTTGACCACTGAGTTGGGCTCCCCACTGAAGGATAGGGGAAAGAATCAGACGGCCGCTGTTGCAGCTTGGGACAGCACTTTTAACAAACTCCCATGTGGTAACAAACCTGGTGGTTGTGCAAAGGGTTAAAATATGTTTTATTGGGTCTATGGATCTTGTTGTGTAATAAGCAGTTACCGGTTAACTAGTTGCTAGGCGGGGCTGTATGCTTCTTCTCATAGGGTGGAGGAGTTTGGTCAGTCAGTGTCTAGACAGTGAAGAGAGCAGACACAAGCCAAAACCAGCCCTGGACTGTAAACCTGCCAGAGAGGGGCAAAAGCTGAAGAGAAAAGAGTAAAAGATACATTTGAAAAGCATTCCAGTGTTGAGAGTTGAGAGGAGGTGCGAGTAGAAGCTCTGTGGAGATAAGTTGCCTACAAGAAGTTTAGGGGCTTTACGAGCATGCTGAAGAAGTTACTAAAGATCCACATATCGCTGAGGACATTGTGGAACCATTATTTGTGAGCATGGTTGCATAAAGTGGGAATTTTTGCACCCTTATTTCTGGATGCCTGTGCTTAAAGGGGTTGTCCAGGTTCAGAGCTTCCACCTAGCAGTGTGAAAATATAAACAAACAAGTCTAGGGCAAGGGAGAGCATTGGAGCATGAAATGTTCAGATGCTCATGTTAGAGTGGCCGAAAGCGTGAAAATGGAGATATGTTAGGGTTCAACTCTGAATCCGGACAACCTCTTTAAGTCATCTAGAGAAGTACGGTGTGAGGGAAATTGCTATAACCCCTTTCTGACCACTGACCGTAAATTTTCAGAGGCTGATGGACATTTAAAAATGGTGCCCACTGACACATGCAGCAGGCACCATAAAAACTTAACACTTCAGATGTCATGGTCAGATGTGACCACGGCATCTGGCTGCTCTAAAACGGGGTGTGCTGTGACTGCCCCCGGTGGGGATCGGGGGAGCCGGAGCCTGTATGCAGCAGCCCCTATCCTCCTATGTGATAGGAAGCTGCCGCATATTAGTTTCTATGGATCCCTTGCCAGTATCAAAACACAAGAAAAACTCCTTACTAGGTCTTTAGGGTAGTGTGCCAGTTTGCAAGCATCACTTACCTCTACTTGGTAGCTAACTACCACCCTGGATGGCTGGTCTTCTGCAGACCAATGGCTGCAGCCTTCTCCATCTACCATGAAGTCCTCATGGGAAAGGGCATGAGTTGATACCTACTTCCAGAGGCTCAGGACTGGTTTTACCCTAACCAAATCTGAGTAGGGGTTTATGCATCATGCAGGGTTTTGGCTAGGGTTTATAAAAATGGTGACTCTTGACAGGTTGGGAGAGATGCCCAAAGGGTCATGAAGCTAATCATTCTTACAAGGTATGAAATAAGATAGAAAATGATGTCCAGTACTGGGCCAGCGACAATAGGAGTACGTTTGGTTTGGTTCCTCTACCTACTGTAGTTCTAGCCTGTGACTTCCCTCTTCTGCAACATTTTGTTTGAAGCATTGACACATGACCGCCACTTATCGCACGGTGGATGACGCTTTCTGTGGTTTCGTTGGCTCGTAACATCAAAGCTTTGGAGACCAGTCAGAGTAAATTGCTGGATTTTGTGTCTATTAGTTGCATTTGTAGACGTATCCGACACCTGATGCCGCATTCTCATCATTTCGCTTGTAATTAGCTAACGTCTCCTCTCGGGTTGACTCTGATAAAGGGCGATGGAAATATCTCGCCATAAGGACGCACAGTGCTCTGATTTATTTTGGCAGATACTAAGCAGGAGTCAGATGTTTCATTCTGACAATATTCGGGAGCTGGACGAGAGAGGATTTCACGAAGCCAATACCTCATGTCTGAATGATAAGACCTGCTCGGGCTGCACACGGTCTGATTATTGCAGATGTCTACAAATGTCTCCAACACCCAGTGAAGGTCATTTGCCAACATTCACTTCTCCAAATATCATAAATTCTAAAGCAAGTTCCATGGAAGATGCAGCTTATTCAAAATGTGGTATTTTAGGGCAAAATACCCATAAATTACCAGGAATGAAAAAGTCCTGTGGGGGCAAGTGGTGGAACCGGGCGATTCAGCATATACTCTTTGGCCTAATACATAACAGATCGAGCAGTGAGGAGACAAACCTCGTGCTAAAAGTGGTAGATGTGAGAATTGTCTTAAAGGGGTTATCCTATGACTAATGTAAAAAATGAGAATCACACATCATATAATACATGACAATCTCTTTTTAATAAAGCTAGAACCAGCTCTGTACCTCACATGGATCCAGAGATCTCCTCATTCATTGCTCTGCTAGATTTATATCAAGCTTACAGGTCAAGGGGAGTGTCTATTCTGCTACAGCTCAGGAGGCGTGTCCATGCGCTCCCTATCACAGCTCAGGGGGTGTGTCTCAGCTCTCCCTATCACAGCTCAGGATGTGTGTCTCAGCTCTCCCTATCACAGCTCAGGGGGCGTGTCTCAGCTCTCCCTATCACAGCTCAGGGGGCGTGTCTCAGCTCTCCCTATCACAGCTCAGGAGGCGTGTCTCAGCTCTCCCTATCACAGCTCAGGGGGTGTGTCTCAGCTCTCCCTATCACAGCTCAGGGGGTGTGTCTCAGCTCTCCCTATCACAGCTCAGGGGGTGTGTCTCAGCTCTCCCTATCACAGCTCAGGAGGCGTGTCTCAGCTCTCCCTATCACAGCTCAGGAGGCGTGTCTCAGCTCTCCCTATCACAGCTCAGGAGGCGTGTCTCAGCTCTCCCTATCACAGCTCAGGGGGCGTGTCTCAGCTCTCCCTATCACAGCTCAGGGGGCGTGTCTCAGCTCTCCCTATCACAGCTCAGGAGGCGTGTCTCAGCTCTCCCTATCACAGCTCAGGGGGTGTGTCTCAGCTCTCCCTATCACAGCTCAGGGGGTGTGTCTCAGCTCTCCCTATCACAGCTCAGGGGGTGTGTCTCAGCTCTCCCTATCACAGCTCAGGAGGCGTGTCTCAGCTCTCCCTATCACAGCTCAGGAGGCGTGTCTCAGCTCTCCCTATCACAGCTCAGGAGGCGTGTCTCAGCTCTCCCTATCACAGCTCAGGGGGCGTGTCTCAGCTCTCCCTATCACAGCTCAGGAGGCGTGTCTCAGCTCTCACTATCACAGCTCAGGGGGTGTGTCTCAGCTCTCCCTATGACAGCTCAGGGGGCGTGTCTCAGCTCTCCCTATCACAGCTCAGGGGGTGTGTCTCAGCTCTCCCCATCACAGCTCAGGGGGTGTGTCTCAGTTCTCCCTATCACAGCTCAGGAAGCAGTTGAAGGATGAAAATGAGCATGTGCGGCCATCTCAGTGAGCAGGACAAAGAAATAAGAAAAGGAACAACCAGCAAGTGGCGCTATACAGATACACCTTATTGAATAACTCAGTAGCTATGCTAAATTTTTAATTACATGCAATTACAAATGTATTCAGATCCAGGTGCTGGTTTGAAAACTATAGAATATTTTTCGTGGGACAACCCCTTTAATTTAAACTATATCTGTATCCTCAGGGGGTAGCTATAGTTTAATACAATGGTGGAGTATGGCGCTGACAGATCTGACCATTCACTCTGTGATCCTGCTGTTGGCGGTTTGTGCAATGCAGGGATGTCATCAAGTCTGCTGCCCCAAACCACAGACAGGGCCATATTTACAATTAGGCACCTAAGGGCACATGCCTAGGGAGTCGCCCAGCAGGGAGAGCAGCGCCAGAGAGAGAGGTTTTTTTTATTTCCCAATTCCCAAATATCCCAATTCTCCTGCCAACCAGGTAACCTTGTCATAGAGGTGGCGGTGAGGAAGGGAGGTCCAGATGCAACAGCGGTTGCTACCAACCAGAATCTGTGACCTGCTCTGACTCTGCTATACTGAAAGAACAGAGTTGTGTCATCTTATCCATTTGGTGGCATATCGCTAGGACATGCCTCCAATGTCCGATAGGTGCAGGTCCTACCTCTCGGACCTGCACCTATCTCTAGGATGGAGCCCAGAAAGTGAAGGAGGGCGCACTGAGCATCAGCGACCGCCCTTCATTCATTTCTAAGGGAGTGCAACCACAGCCACCGCTTCGATCACTTCTATGGGGCTGACAGAATTAACCGAGCCAGCACTTTTTCAGCAGTGCCACAGAAATGAGTGGAGGGTGGCTGCGCATGGGCAGTACACCTTCTTCATTTTGTGGGAATCTAGATACCTAGGGAGTTTGGCCTGCTCTGATTTCACACTTGCTGTAGCCTGTTCTGGCAGGGGAACAGCCTGCTGGATCCGTGCTACAGCAAGTCAACCGTGCTACTGGAAGTCCGCTTCGCCCCTATTCACTATAATGTGGTGGGACAGAGGTCCAGCCGCAGTACGACAAGCCGAGAGGCGGCCGGACCAGCAGTCTGCCCCATTATAGTGAATGGGGCCGGAGCGGACTTCCGCCAGCACAGTGGACTTGCGGTAGCACGGATCTGGCAGGCTTCCTCCGCCGAAACAGCCTGCCGGAAAAGGCTACCGCAAGTGTGAAAATAGCCTAAGTAGGTTTTGCTGCTGGTAGTAAAAGGGTTGTCCAACCTTCAAAATCTTAGTGACAAACAGGAAATGGTTTAAAAAAAAAAACACTTTTTGAAAGCCCCTCCCTTCCAGCACCGTGGCTCTGGATCCTGTTGTTCCCAGTCTCTGGCGGACCAGAAGTGATGACATCATTTGAACGTTGCAGACAACCGCTGGCCTCAGCAGTGACTTGTGCACATTTGGTGCATGATTCCCGAGCCCCAGCCGTTCAAAAACTAAAATAATACAAAAAATCACCCCGCGCTCAGCATTCGGTGCATCAGATAATTTACTCCCACTATACGCTGACAAAAAGATCTGTTACATTGTTTCTGTTTCAGCCATTGTCATTTCAAGTCTCGTAAATTAAATTATTTTGGAATTTTCATTCACTTTCAGATTTATTTAGATCATAAGTGGATGAAAATCGCCTTGAGATTAAATAGAATGAAATTAAATGATTTTTTATGTGCCATGATAAGAAAAAATGAGAAACATAATGGGAAATTCGATATTCTCCCTGCTGCTTTATTAAAAAAAAAATAATCACATAATTTCCTCTTCATCCTTTATTCAAAAGGTAAAAAATAAGATGAAGTGTCCCAGGAGGATTACATGTTGTCCCCTGCCAGGCAGAGAAACGGGGGAGTCTGTTAAAGGGGTAAAACCCCATGAGGATTGGATGTGGAGCCGTCGTACATAAGCAGGGACTTGGCATATATTACCATGACTGCCTGCTAGTCAATGGGTATTTCTGAAGTGATGTGGTTTTACAAGACAAGTCCAAGGTCAGGGCTGGCAGAGTTCATGCACTACAGGAAACAAGTGAAATCTAAATGAATGCTCAGAACAGGGTTAAATAATCAGTGGAATGAACACCAATCACCTGCTGTACAGTGGCCATTTAACAAGATATGTGCCATTATGGGAGTTCAGCAACGGCAGGAGGCACAGAAGTGAGTAGTGTGACTGGGGTCTTTCATCAACAACATTTTATGTCAGTTCCTACTTAAAGATCTACTTGTGACACACCCCCTTTTGTAGAACACTCTCTTGAAAATAAGTTGAGTGTCCAGAAGGTGAGATCCTCAGCGATCCTCATGCAATCTGCATAGGAGCGCATCAGCAAGTCCTGCAGCGCCACCACAGGAGAAATGATGCATTACAGCTCAGACATACCGGGTCCTCCAGCAAGACAGGTGCTCTTGTTAGCTGCTCTCTGTTCAAACTATTTGATGGAGACCCCAAATGAAAGACAACCCCCTCCCCTTGAACATAGATACCCTTAATAAAGTGTTTTTGACCCCTCCTTGGTGGCCTTTCTGATTGCCGAATGCTTGAAAAAAGCTTCAATTGTTGCTGAACTAAAAAATACAAAGATGACTGATACCCATGACATCATCAGACTCGCCATTCACTGCCGGGTACAAGAATGTGGTTTTCAAGATCTCTGCTTGCTTTGATGGCATGAGAACCTTTGTTGTCGTCTAGTCCACAGTGAGTTGTCAGAAATGTAACGCCTAACAGATGACATGCTGTTCCTCGACCATGCTTTACACTACAGCTGTGCTTGTTCAGTTTGCCAGCTATTGAGTGAGGCAAAAGATACCACATACCACTGAGATAAGTGATTTACGGAACAGCCATAATATATTTCTTTAGGTAATGGGTGTATCTCCAGGATAATGATCAGAAACTTCAGGCACTCCAGCTGGTGTGAAACTACAACTCCCAACATGCACACTTCCTCAGCTGTTCTCAGATCTCCTTCATAGAAGTGAATGGAGAATGCTGAGAGCTGTAGGTGCGACATAAGACACCTGTATTATAAATGGCTGATAGTAGGAGGGTTGTCAGACCTATTATACATTTGGGCCCATTGGGGCCTCATGTGTCTTCTCTGATTTCGATGCATTGTTTGCGCAGCATTTTCCACCTGTGAACCAACAGAAGTATATGACAGCAGCTTTCTCTCCCCATTCAGCACACATGTATGCTCAGCAGAGCCCAGCATGCATGTGTATGGAGGGGGTGATAGCTGCTTGGCCGACAACTATCTAATGTGTATGTCTCGTTCTTGGGATGCCGATGGAAGACATAGGTAGTCCGCTCCCTCTGTAACGGTTTAGGTGTCAATAGCTATTGACTGCAGCATCTAAGGGGTAAATGGCCCAGATCAGCACCTCTGCTGATTGGTGCCGTTAGCCCGGCTATCATGTGAGGTTTGACTGTGCTTGATTGGTGGTCACTACGTTGTTAAAAGAGATTGGATATCGAGTGATTGTACATAAGCAGGGACATGGCATATGTTACTGTGACTTCTTGCTAGTCAATGGGTATTTCTGAAGCAAGGTACCAAGGTAAGTCCAAGGTCAAGGCTGGCAGAGTTCATGCACTACAGGAAACAACTGAATTCTGAAGTAGTTAAAGAGGACCTTTCACCAGTTTTTACTTTATAAAAGCAATACCCAACACTGTAGCCCATGTAGATCTCCTCCATTCCTCCGCTGTGCCCCTGTTTGGTTTTGGCACCTGGTATGCTAATTAATAGCATCCATCCAGGGAGGAGGAGTCGGCCACATTTCTCAGTGGGCATCTCCTTCTTGGAGGAGCATATCATGAAAAAAATGGGCTAAGTGTGAGGTATTGCTTTTATAAAGTAAAAACTGGTGAAAGGTCCTCCTTAAATAATCAGAGGTGCTCAGGCATAGAATAGATCACCTGACGTGCACTGGCCATTTAAGAACTAGCCTGGCGGAGCTAGCCTGACATTTACCAGCCTGACAAACCCCGGTGTGATGATATCTCCGATCGATCTGTCCCCGCTGTATATTTTCAACGTGATCAGAAATACAGAATTGTGTAGGAAGAGGAGGCCAGGAGTTTCATTTGCTTTCTCTTGTGGAACATCTTGTGTTTGTCAGTTACGCAGCAAATAAAAGCTCACAACATCCAATCTGTTGCCTCTGCTTGTGCTGAGAACGGCGGGAGCCGATATCCGCCATCTGTAATGTGTGGGCTGTATATTTTCTAATATTTGTGTTGCTGAAGTGACCATAGAAGCGTGGAGCAGAGCTGCAGGACGTGCACAGGATGACCTGCTTCACCCCCTACAACTACACCCCTGACTCATAGTTTATCTTGTAGCACAATAGTCTGGCTGCCTGCAGTCACCACTAGGGGGAGCTTAGCAGCTTATGGGAATACAGATTATACATTCAACTTAGGCCCCATTCACACGACCGTATTATTGCGGACGCGCAATAATACGGGGGCCGCCCGGCGTGTGTTAGGCACCGCTCGGAACACACGCCGGACGGCCCCATTCAAAATGCCTATACTTTTCCGTGCATGCGGACAAGAATAGGACATGTTCTATCTTTTTATGCGGAGCAGCGAAACGGAGCTGTCTCCATGCCGTGGCTGTGCGCTCCCATAGAGGTGAATGGGGCTGTATCTATTCCGCAATTTTGCGGAATACATACGGCCCCATTCATACGGTCATGTGAATGGGGCCTGAAAGAGGTTTTCTGGGACCCACCTAATATACTTTGCATGGATTGGTCGTTTGTGAACCGGTCACTTTATACTCGGCTTCTGAAAATCCTGAAGTCCTTTACCAGGTTTCTGGCCTGGGCTATAGATGGGACATCTCTTCTATGGACAGGGCCAGAACTATTCCTCGCTTACTCCTGACTCCACTTCATCTGCGCATGGAACAGCTGGCTCTGTCCATAGCAGAAGTCATGTCCCATCAATAGCCCAGGAGGGAAACCTGGCAAAGGACGTGACGTCGGTGGAAGCTGGATTTTAAGAACAGGAGCATTACATGACCGGGTTCCTGAGCAGTCGATCCACAAAACTTTGGAGTGATAAGTATATTGTGTAAGTAATATGGTACTTTCAGCCCCATGAAAAAAACGTTATCAGGTTTTTCATTTACCAGCATGTGGTAACAAAGCCTGTGGAATAAAGAAGCTCTTCTTCTCCCTCTCGCAGCAGGAAGTCCCAGCAGAAGGTGAATTAACCCCAATCAATTGATGACACCCCAGTCATTATGAGTTACTCCCTGTAGTTTTGCTGTTTTGGTGGCTACCCCTTATGTTAAAGGGAAATGCTCGACATCAATCTATACAATTTAGGACGCTAATTGAACCGTCCCTTTAAATCCAAGTGTAACATTATAGGAATCTCCTGAAATAAATCTACAGTCTGAATATTGGACCATCTTCAATAATGAGGACGATTATTTTCGTTTCGCCATAACGTGTAGCCTTCAGCTGTCATTTCACGGACACGGTTCGGGCACACATCGGGCGCCTGCAATGTCACCGCCACCCGCTGAGATTATAATGAGCGGTGAATAAGAAGATGCTAAGACACTTTTTTGACCCAGTTTAAATGTCAGTTCCTGTCAGCGATGGAAATAGATCGGGAGAATGAGAGACTCAGGCCGTGAATCCATCACCGACATGAGTCGCCTTTAGCTAGGACTGACTGCGAGGAAACTTTTTTAGTTTTTATTAGTGTTGGTTAGATTTTAAAATGAGAGGCACGAGTCATTTACAATGGGTGCTATGCCAGTTGGCTTAAAAAAAAAAGTCCCAAGACTTAAAACATTTGCATAACACCCATGTGACAATATTTAGTCACACAGGCGTTTTTGCACTGTGCTCACCCTGTGATAGTGCCAACAGCAGCACGTTACCACTCTGGCCAGTCACTGGCTGGAGCGCTGCATGTGACCACTCCATTGCACTGCCAAATGTATACAGCGCAGGGACCAGAAGAAGAAAAAGTGTGGAGGACCAGAACAGCAGGTAAGTATCAAGACTGCGGGCACTGGCCTAAAAATCATTATACTCATAGAATCCCATTTAACGGGACTGGTCTGGGGTCTATATTTATTTAGTAGGTCTGGTCTGGTCCCCTGTATTAGTTTAACATTTGTATTTGCTTAGAGGGCCTGTATTAGTTTAGTGTTTGTATTAGTATGGGGAGGGGGGTGTCTGGTGTCTGTATTAGCTCAGGAAATCTAGTCTGGAGTCTGTATTAGTTTAGAGGCTCTGGTCTGGGGCCTGTACTCATTTAGTTTCTGCATTTGTTTAGGGAGGGTTCTGGTCCAGCATGGGTTCTCATTTTCCAGTGTGATGAAGGTGGGGAGACCATCCACTATTTTTAATCACGTGAAACAATGCTGCTTAGCACACCGCTTAAAGGAGTTCTCCGGCAATGATTTAAAACAGCCGCCAGCAACCTGTTCTGGAATGTGAGCAGGACGAGGCCTAAGTACAGACTACGCTCTGGCACTTGTATATACTGCACATTGGTGAGCGTTCCTGTCAGGCTGCTCAGCCATGATGGCATATCGTAGGCCGGATCATCTATTGTAGAGCAGTGTAGTGAGGCCTAGTCAGCTCTACAAGCGGTGGCCACCAGTCCTGCTCACATTCTAGGACAGGGTGCTGGCAGCCACTCAGACATCCGGAGCTTGCTGTTCCCACAACCTCCCGGTTGATGTTCGCAGCCTCCGCTCTCCGTGCCGCCTGGCACTAAAAGAAGAATGACGACATCATTAGCCTGCAAATAGAGGCACGAGGCGGTTTATTTTAATGCCTCCGCTCCACGTCCTGTGGTCGCCTACTGCCTTCTATTTACAGCTCACCGTGTCCTATAGATTCCGGTCTCCGCAATTAGGAATAAAAGACGGGGAGGGGAAGGTGACCGCGCGACATTGACCGTTCTTCAGAATAGTTAAAGGTCTGAAACCTGCAAGTGGAAATCTCCTCTTTCATGCCTTTTTTGTCAAAAGCGGGAATAAAGACAAAATGAAGTAGAATTTAAAATAATAAACTTTATAACAAATTAATTTATCATAGCAGTCAAAGCCTCCAAATCCACTACGTGATAAATTCTGTATACCTGCAGCCACCACTAGGGGGAGACCTGAGTATAAGTCCGCAACCCCCTGAGTTGGGGCTGGTGTGTGTTATATTCCTTAGCTCTCACTGCTGGTGGCTGTATATATCTGTATGTAGTAATCTCCTGAGCTCCCACTAGTGGTGACTGTATATATCTGTATGCAGTAATCTCCTGAGCTCCCACTAGTGGTGACTGTATATATCTGTATGCAGTAATCTCCTGAGCTCCCTCTAGTGGTGGCTGTATATATCTGTATGTAGTAATCTCCTGAGCTCCCACTAGTGGTGACTGTATATATCTGTATGCAGTAATCTCCTGAGCTCCCACTAGTGGTGACTGTATATATCTGTATGCAGTAATCTCCTGAGCTCCCTCTAGTGGTGGCTGTATATATCTGTATGTAGTAATCTCCTGAGCTCCCTCTAGTGGTGACTGTATATATCTGTATGTAGTAATCTCCTGAGCTCCCTCTAGTGGTGGCTGTATATATCTGTATGTAGTAATCTCCTGAGCTCCCTCTAGTGGTGGCTGTATATATCTGTATGTAGTAATCTCCTGAGCTCCCTCTAGTGGTGGCTGTATATATCTGTATGTAGTAATCTCCTGAGCTCCTTCTAGTGGTGGCTGTATATATCTGTATGTAGTAATCTCCTGAGCTCCTTCTAGTGGTGACTGTATATATCTGTATGTAGTAATCTCCTGAGCTCCCTCTAGTGGTGGCTGTATATATCTGTATGTAGTAATCTCCTGCGCTCCCTCTAGTGGTGGCTGTATATATCTGTATGTAGTAATCTCCTGAGCTCCCTCTAGTGGTGGCTGTATATATCTGTATGTAGTAATCTCCTGAGCTCCCTCTAGTGGTGACTGTATATATCTGTATGTAGTAATCTCCTGAGCTCCCTCTAGTGGTGGCTGTATATATCTGTATGCAGTAATCTCCTGAGCTCCCTCTAGTGGTGGCTGTATATATATGTATGTAGTAATCTCCTGAGCTCCCTCTAGTGGTGGCTGTATATATCTGTATGTAGTAATCTCCTGAGCTCCCTCTAGTGGTGACTGTATATATCTGTATGTAGTAATCTCCTGAGCTCCCTCTAGTGGTGACTGTATAAATAATATATCTATCTACTGTACACTGCACGAGCACTTCTCTCTCTTCGTTCTCGCCATCAGTGGGCATCAGCCCCTGTCCGCAAGTTGCAGAAGAAAAAAAATAAAAAAATAGAAAAAAAAAAAGTGATTCCCTATGTGAAACTGGGAAAACTTCCACAGGCTCTGACAAAATATTTGACAGGTGCAAGTCGGGGTGTACACAGATAGGGCACTGTGGTTTTCATTTTTTCCCAGTTTGTGAGGAATTGACATTTTACTCAACCCTTCTCTCTATATTTATCCATCTCTCTCAGGTGCTTCTAAATATCATGCATCATTCTGAATACCATATTTCTCAATGCAACGACTCCTGCACAGTATAAAACAGTTTGCCTCCAGCCACCACTAGAAATAATAGGAATTTAGACACCATTGCACTTAAATATTCTTCCACTATGGTTTCCATTATAATTTTGTGTTATGTACACAGCTCCTCTGCAGGGCTATGTCTCAGTGGTTACAGATCAGTAATAAACCCTACAAGCACAAGTCCAGGGTTCATCCCCCCACATAATTATAGGACAATCAGAACCAAGTAAGAAAAACAGTCACCAGCGATGGAGGCGCCTGAGGCATTCAGATGCCTCAAATCAGCATTTTCTTAGATGAGTTTCTTGACAGCTCCTCAGATGAGAGCGCAATGTCATCAGGACACAAAGAAAATCCATGAGTACAGATTTCTCGTCCGCCGTGTCAGCCGTCTCCCGGGGTATTTTTGGACGGAGAATATACTTACTAATTTTATGGAATGTTTTCTTGGCTTCTTTCCTCAAATTTCCAGAAAGGTTGAAGAAAGAACTGTGACAGTTTTGTGTTTTTCCTTAATTTTCTCTTTCTTCTTGGTAAAGGTTTAGAGGACATCTACTTAGGTTGTTACTTCGGCTTTTGGTCTCATTGCTTATTATGCCTGTTCGGTTGCCTTTTTGGCATTGTTATTATCGGGTATTCACTTGTACACATACAACAGTAAAACCTCCTGCCTAAGATGATGGAGGTTCCCTCTCCTGCTCTGACCCATCGAGGTCTGGACTCCACAAGACATTTGAGGAGTCCTGAGGCATCAGATCCTGTAGGTTGCTCGGTGTAGATGCCATCTTTTCCAGCACATCCCACAGATGACCAGGGCTGTGGAGTCGGTAAGCCAAAGCCCCAACATTTCCCCTAACTCTGACTCCCTCATACGCGGCGCATGTTTAAGTGATAACTTTAAACAAACTTTGCATAAAAATCAATCATACAGATATGTCATGACAAAAAAAAAAAGTTTGTAATCTATGTTTTACTAGATATCTTTACTCTGAACTTCCAGTATCAGGCTTTTCTCTGGGTACAGCTCGCTAAGGGCCTGATGTATGAAAACTGTCTAGGTCTTTCCTTGTTGCCCATAGCAATCAGAGCTCCCCTTTCATTTCTCCAGAGCACTATATGAAATTAAAGGGGAGCTCTGATTGGTTTCTATGGGCAACAAAGAAACTTCTACACCTAGACAGTTTTCATACAAAAGGTCCAAGGTGTTTTACATCAGAGGAAAAAGCAAACTAAAACAAAGCATACAGAGAGAACGTGCACTGGGCAATGGATTTATGCACAGTTTATTGAACAGTTTAGATATACTAAGAAGTACTTGCCTTAAATGGGTTTTCTCAGCACATTGATTCACTTGCTGACAAGCAGTTTGCACTCACTCCGTCTCCTCAGGTGGTTGGGGGGGGGGGGGCGGTCTCCAGCAGTTATTAGCATATATAAACTTACTCTAACAGAGCAGGAGATTGTGATCTCTAACACAATTCCAGGTAAAGCCATGCTTCTCAGTCCTCACAACACTTGGACCTTTTGCTTACTGCAGGTAATCACTCAGAGCTCAGTCCCATCATTCTTCACTGCTCTCAGCCAATCAGATAACAGTATTTCTGGTCTGCAGGTTACCATAGAAACCTGTGTGCAGTGAGAGACCTGCTGAACTGCCTATAGTTCATGACTGACCAATGTAACTGTCCCTTTATGCTGAAAGCTAATCTTTGTAACTAGTGAGAAAACCCCTTTAATCCTGTTTTCTCTAGCGGATCTGAGGGGAGTGCAGCCATTCCTTCCCAGTGCCTTTTTCCTCTGATCTGTAGCGGAGGAGCTTCACTTCTGAGAATCTACATAAAGGGCAGCACACAGTCATCTCAACTGAAAGCCTAGATCTAGCCAGAATAGAACAGACATTTATAGGACATTTCATCATTTTCCCAAATTCTTATGAAAAAATATATTCAACACATACTGCATTGAACTAAATGTACCAATTTACTATATATATTTCTGGAGTCAGAGTCAGTCCAACTCCGACCACCAAAATGGACACAGACTCTGCAGCCCTGCAGATGACAACCGGATTGAGATCTAGATTTAAATACAATTTGTCACCTTCTCTTCGTCATGTTCCTCACTCTTGCACAGTGTGGCTGGGGCATAACCCTGCTGACACAGAGGGCACTGCTGCCATGAAGGAGTGCACTGGTTAGATATGTGTCACATCCACATGATCCCAAGGTTTCCAGTAGAACATTGCCCACAGCATCACTCTGCCTCCACCAGAACACCTGGTGCCATCTCTTCTCCAGGTAAGTGATGCACACACAGCCGGCCGCCCACATTATGTAATGTGATACAACAAGACCAGGCCTACATCTTCCATTGCTTCATGGTCCAGTTCTGGGGCTCATGTGCCCATTGTTGGTTTTCAGCCATGGGCAGGGGTCAGCATGGTTACTCTACCTGGTCTGTGACTATGAAGCACCATAGACATCAAACAGCAATGCCCTATGTGTTCCGACACCTTGGTAACATAGCCAGCAGTAACGTTGTCAGTAATTTGCTCTCCTGTAGGTGTGGACCGGACAAGCTAGCCTTCACCTACCACACATTACTGAACCTTAGGCATAGCACAATGCCCCAGTTGTTACCAATTGTCCTTCCTTTGGTAGGTACTAACCACTACATATCGAAACTCCTCAAACTGAAAAAAAGACTTCATTTGCTGCCTTACATATCATCCCCCCATAGGAGCCATTGTCACCAGATTCATTTCACCCATCAGTGGTTTTAATGTTCCCAGAGAGTTCTTAATAAACACAAGGCACTGCAATGGTTAATCAAAACTATTTTTTTAATTAATGAATCCCCATCTCTCCCCCAGCCGTATGTAACAAGTCACCACCAGTGTCAGTAATCAGGTCCTTGTTGGTAGGCATCCATCTCTGTAGGACAGGGTGCTCCTCCACCATCATAAATATTCACAAGACCTTCAGGTGCTGATCTGCTGCAGGGGCTTCAGGTCAGGAGAAACCTGGAAATAAAGGGTGAAACCCATCAGTTCTTCCCTATCTTTTTCTTAGGGCTTGGTTCACATTAGTCCGTTATCTAAGGTCATTAACCGTGCAGTCTGTAGCGCTATTCTTGCTGCCAAAAGTTCCAGAATGGCCGATGATAAACCCCATTAAAGGGTGTCCTATAAATGAAGATTAAGCCCTATACAAATGACAAGATTTTCACCTTCCTAATAGACTACTCCAATTCTTCAGCATTTTCAAGTTCTCTGCTTGCTGTCAACACTAGACAATGTTCTGTGAGCTAAACAGCCCGGACTCCAGACTGATACATTGTAACAAACTAGCAGAGTTGTATCCAGTCTAGACAATGCTCTGTGAGCTAAACAGCCTGGACCCCAGACTGATACATTGTAACAAACTAGTACAGTTGTATCCAGTCTAGACAATGATCTGTGAGCTAAACAGCCTGGACTCCAGACTGATACATTGTAACAAACTAGCACAGTTGTATCCAGTCTAGACAATGCTCTGTGAGCTAAACCAATCAGCTGCAAAGATCTGTTAGTTTGCTACAATGTAGCAGTGTTCTGAGGGTGTGGATACACAATATACCTCAGACGGCCACACTAAACATATATTTTAGGCTTCGAGTATAAAACACATTGAAGATAACAATATGGCCGCAGTAACGCCCACTACTCACCACAAAGTCACAGCCGGTGCACTTCTTTATATCGTCTACAGAGAGCCCTTCGGCCACTTCTATCAGGGTCAGCCCCTTCTCCTTGTCCACATCAAGACGGCCTAGGACAGACAGGAGCGAAAGCTGATCAGAAACGCATCCACTGGTACATAGAGGAAGTGCAGCGGCCCGATCCACAGGACCATCACCACCCGCATTGGACCGAAATGAAGTCACCGCAGCATGTGGCTGTTGCTCCAGTGCATGTGATCAGTTCAGTTACCGAGGCTTCCAGCAGGTCTGTGACCGGGAAACCCAAAACTGGAAAGTCTAGAAATCAATCTGAGTAGAAAGATTGATCTACAGAAAGTGTCCCCTGGAGAGTCCTGCCCACCGGGCGTCCGAGAGGATCTCCACCTTCATGCTTGCTCAAGATGATCTCAGTGCCAAGAGGCAGCCTGTAAAGCCGACCATAGACATGACCCAAGGCAGCAGATGTCAGGAGTTTAAAGGGTTATTCTCATCTTAGACAATGGGGGCATATCGCTAGGATAAGCCCCCATTGTCTTATAGGTGCGGGCAGGTCCCACCACTGGGACCCGCACCTATATTGAGAACGGAGCCCATAAAGTAAAGGAGGGAGCACTGTGCATGCGCAGCCGCCCTCCATTAATTTCTATGGAGCCAGCGAAAATAGCTGAGCACTGCCTCAGCTATTTCCGTCACCTACATAGAAATGAATGGGAGCGGTGGCCGCGCAAGTGGGGTGCGCTCCCATTAATTTCTACGGGAGTAGCGCGGGAGCTGTGCCTGGTGGTGGCCGGACCCTGGGAAACCTGGGGTCCTCCAGGCGCATCGCTCCCCGCTCCGTTCTGGATATAGGTGCGGGTCCCAGCGGTGGGACCCGCACCTATAAGACAATGGGGGCATATCCTAGCGATATGCCCCCATTGTCTAAGATGAGAATAACCCTTTAAGGAATGGTCAGGCATGTTGAATTTCATCATGCCTGATCCTTTGTTTCTGCAGGCAATAAACCACCACCTGAAAACAGCTAGTCTTCCCATTGCCAAAGGCCACGGACAGCACCTAACAGTGCAGGTCTGAGCAGCGGGGCGTTTTTTTTTTTTTCTTATTCAATATTTGGGGCCCATCAGCACATTATCCGAGGTCTCAGAAGATCCCTTTAAGAGTACGGGGCCCTTAAAAGCAGACATAAGATTTATCTGCGGACTATGAGCACAGGTGGATTGTTTTGGGCGATGTCTATGGTGCAGCAGTCATCTCTGTACACCCATAGAGACCTGGTTGATGGTGTCAGAAATGGGGGATCCTGCAAGCAGCAGGAAAAGACTTTCTTTCCCCAAAATTCACCTTTAAGAGGGAATCTGTCAGTAGTTTTTACTGATAAACTGCTGACTGCACTAGGTAGCAGATGGGGGGAGCTGTATAAACATACCTTTTGTGGAGCTTTAATTATCAGGAGTAAGGTGAATATGAAGTTTTACTCTGCCAGGTTCTGCATCTGCAGAGGTGGAGTGCTCACAGAGCTGCTTCACAGCCCCTCTGCTCTATGATCATCATCTGATCCAGCCCGGAGGCATTGGTCACATTAATCTGCACTGGATGCAGCAGAGCGAGTAGCGTCCACCGTGCTGGCACCAACTACACCCACGGATGTCACACGCTGGGCACCAGTATTACCTTCTCTGTAATGATCCGGTCCACGCACTGCTTCCCGGTAAGTGGCAAGTTGCACTGTTCCAGAATTTTGTGGGTTCCCCCCTGTAATAAAGCACAGAAGTGAACGTTACCATCAACAAGGTGAAAACATAAAGTTACTATACATGTGAAAATTATTCTGCATCCAGGCTTCTCCCTCTCGGGCTATTAAAGGGGATGTCCCGGATAACAAAAACATGGCTGCTGGATTCCAATATCCGCCACGCCTGTCTATGGCTGGTACTGCAGCTGAGCGTTACTGAAGTGAAAAGTGCAACACTGCAGTACCAGACACGGCCTGTAGACAGGAGGGGCGCTGTTTATGGAATCAAGCAGCCATGGTTTTTTAATTAATCCTGTACCACACCTTTAAACGTGGTTGTCCAGAATCAGAAAAACATGGCCGCTTTATGCAATAACAGCGCCAACCCCGTCCATGGGCTGCATCTGGTACTGCAGCTCGGGGGGGTGAATCTAGGGGCAGATCACAGCATACTCACACAGGGCTGGTCCTGTATGCTATGCCATGCATAAGTACCTCATCCAATAAGCACGCCCATCACAGGTGTACAAAACTCAGCACTTTTCAAAACATCTGCTTGCTGTCAGCCAATAGAATCCTCCATAGTTTACTTTTAAGGGATGAGACTCTGTCCTGGCCATGCAACCGACACAAGCGCAAATGCAACATGGCTGGCCACCATCCACTGGAAGTAAGCCACGATGGATTGCCTTAAGTCACAGCAAGCAGAGATTTTAAAAAATTGCTCAGTTCAAGATCTCTGCTTGCTGTGAGTCAATATAATTCCCCAGTCTTGGTCAGAGCTGTGTCTTTGTAATGAGCCCATGACATGACCCTCTCCCAGAAGTAAACAGCCCTACCAGATGACAGCAAGCAGAGGTCTTGATAAAGTGAAATGGGCAAAACACATTTCTAAATACACTGCCAACTGATCAGATGTCAAGATCTCTACTTGCCGTCAGTAATTTTCTCAAGTGACTGTCACAAATCAGATCTAGCAACAAAGCTATTGATACAGGAAGCACATTGGGATTTTTGTTTGCATTTCTTCAGGATCCCTGCTTGCTGTCATTCAACAGAAACCTTTATTGCTCAAGGTCCTGGTCATATGATACAATATACGTTCTCCCCCAAGAGCTCTGCTTGCTGACAATCACTAGAAAACTTTATTGCCCACTGTCCTGGTCATGTTTTCTATTGAATGACAGCAAGCAGAGATCTTTAAACTGAGCAACTTATGTTGGAATGTTTTGCATTTTTCCAGGATCTCCGCTTGCCAACCTTCAAAAAAAAAAAATAAAAGTCCAATATATTTTCTGCATCAGTCACTCATTATTAAGATCTCTGCCTGCTGTCACTGACTGAGGCATCACCGCTTACTTTGAGGGGGATGACAACAGCAGCAAGCAGAGATCTTTAAAAATGAGCTATTGTTACGGAAAGCATTAAAACAGTTTGCCCTTCTCAATTTTTCAAGATCTCTGCTTGCTGTCATCCAATAGGATGGTTTACTTTCAGGGGACCTGGTCATGTGATGCGCACAGCTCTGCACAGGCCCATAAGGAGCAGTGTACCTGCATGCCCAACACATGACCAGGACAGCGAGCAAGGAAGGTTTCTAGTGAATGACAGCAAGCAGAGATCTTGAAAACTGGTGAATCGATACAGAAAGTATATAGGAAAACCGTAGGACTAGATTAGTTTGCTGAAACCGGAATATCTGAAAAGAATTTCTACCCTGAAGGTGGAAGCCAGCGGTCTATAGAGGAGGCTGAGAGATGATGAGGACTGTAGTCAGGCTGAATGACTCCGCTCCCGTCCGTCACATGCCGCCTTAAACTAGATTACAGCAAGCAGAGACAGAAGACAGGCATCCAGAAAACGAGCCGTTACCATGGAAACAGCCGCGGCTCCCCCTCGATCACTTAGCTATTTAAGCGCTATCCATTAAATCCAGAAAAGCCTTCACGACGGCGTTCAGACCAGAGCCACCTTAAACCTCCGCCGATAAAACACGTATTAGCGCAATTCCCCCTTAAGACTCCAGACCCTACGAGACACTTAAAGGGGCGGCCCAGGATTAGAAAGAAACATGGCTGCCTTCTTCCAGATACAGCGCCACCCCTGTCCACAAGTCATACAGCGGCTCAGCTCCACTGAATTCAATAGGACTGAGCCGCAATACCGCACACAGCCTGCGGACAGTGGTGGCGCTGTTCCTGGAAGAGAACGGCCGTGCATTTCCAATGCTGGGAAATTATGTCGGTGGTAACAGCACTGACCATGGTCACCGATAAAGGAGGACTCCTAGTGCGAGGTACGTAGCGGGCACAGCGGCTTTCTGTGGAGATAACACCAGTCTTACAGACATCTCCATGTGACTAATAACGGGAATGTTTGGAGACCCCGGCGCCCACAGCAGCCAACCACAGCGCAGCTTTCATTTTGTATTCTGCTCTTGAAAGTGAAAGCTGCGCTGTGATTGGCTGGTGTGGGTGAGTTACGCACATTTACCCCAAATCGGGTGGTTCTGAGATTCCTGGACATCTCGAGAGAGGGACTGAAATACCCCAATGATGCCGGCATCAAGCCTCCCAACCATCCTGCATCCAGCAGGGCAGTCCTGAATCTCAGCCTCGGTCCCACACTCCTGTATACGTCCTGACCTCAGCTGTGTCCGTATCCAGGACTATAGTGAAAGGGGAACGCTCCTCCGTATCCCTGCCGTCAGTGGTGCAGCGCATGCGCAGTGCGGGGACATTTTCACCTTGCCACGGACAGCACAAACCTAGTCATAGATACAAGGGGTAGCATTAAATATGGAGGCACTAAGGGCGCGTCACTGTGTATGAGGGCACTCACTATTCTGCTGGTGGCAGTCACTGTGTACATACATTACTTATCCTGTACTGATCCTGAGTTACATCCTGTATTATACTCCAGAGCTGCACTCACTATTCTGCTGGTGCAGTCACTGTGTACATACATTACTTATCCTGTACTGATCCTGAGTTACATCCTGTATTATACTCCAGAGCTGCACTCACTATTCTGCTGGTGCAGTCACTGTGTACATACATTACTTATCCTGTACTGATCCTGAGTTACATCCTGTATTATACTGCAGAGCTGCACTCACTATTCTGCTGCACTCAGTGTCTGCTTCAGTGGCCATGTTACCAGCAGATCGTGTGAGATCTGGGGGCTGCAGTACTGGGAAATGAAGGAATCCAGTGGTGGGAATCAGGCATGTACGATTCCCTCCATGTCTGGCCATGATGTGGGCGTGTGCCCACAAAAAAAAAAAAAAAAAAAAAAAAATTTTAAATATTTCCGCTAGTATTCTCTGTCATTGTATTTTTTTCAAACTCCAATCATGAGTGGACGTGTGGACACCCGGATCGGAGCATGAAGACTACAGCCTCACCAGCTGCCCCCAGTAGATGGCGGTATTACAGGCGGCTCTAGAGGACGAGCAGCATCCCTCCAGATTTACATCACAAGTCATAGGTCTTCTCCGGAGTGGAGGCCGGGGTCGTCCAGATGATCCGAGCGTTCACAGAATCCTCCACATTAAACCTGAATACCCCACCAGGTTACCGCCATCTTACCTTGGCCGAATGTTCCATAGTGACAACTACTTTTGTTCCGGAGCTGGACACCAGATCCATGGCGCCGCCCATGCCCTTCACCATCTTGCCCTGAAGGTAAAAAAATCGAGAAGGTCATTCATTCCACATATGGATAGATACAGATGCTGCAGTTGCGTTGCGGTATTACACTGACGTGCCGCAGTTCTTAGTCACTCGGTTGACTAGAAAGTCAGAAATCCGAGATCCCCGATGACCTCCACCACAAGTCAACGGGACCTGTCCGGATTTTATGGGGATCCACCAGTGTGAACAGAGCCCAAGGCTCCTCCACAGATCGCAGAGGAGCTGCAGAGTGTTGTAAGGGATTTACAGCTTCGTCTAAAGAAATCCTCAACACAGAAATTGAGATCCACGTAGTGCGGTGACCCGTGTCCTGACCACAATATTCTGCAGGTCACCTACAGATGTAACCTACCCGCTCAGCAATGACCCTAATGCTAGAACAAGTCTGGAGGCCACGCTACGACCACAGGTCAATCAGAGGCTAATCCTGGAGCCGTGAGAAGATGCCGCCACCCCGCATAATAATCACTGCCGGCACCAGAGGAGTAATCAGAAATACCGCAGACATCCACAGCATCATGCCGCACTATACCAGGAAGACAATTCCATAAATCCAGGTTCTGGGCTTCCTGCAGACCCCATTATATTTCTTGCCTAAAGGTAAGAACTACAACTCTCAGCATGTACAGATGTCACTGACCACAATTCAAACACAAACGGTACATGTGATACATTTTTGCAATTAACATACAGAAAGAATCTGCAAAACCACTGCATTTACTATTGGAGAATACTGCTGCAGAGTCACACTGTGCACTACATACTATTCTGCTACTGGCTGCACTGTCAGTCACTGTGTACATACATTACTTATCCTGTACTGATCCTGAGTTACATCCTGTATTATACTCCAGAGCTGCACTCACTATTCTGCTGGTGCAGTCACTGTGTACATACATTACTTATCCTGTACTGATCCTGAGTTACATCCTGTATTATACTCCAGAGCTGCACTCACTATTCTGCTGGTGCAGTCACTGTGTACATACATTACTTAATAAAATACCAACCAGCGATCATGCCCTAAACAGGCATTATGTAGCCTACAGAACTAACAATTGCTCGCAGTCCTCGCAGCCATCATTGGGGGATCAGTAATAACTTGTGATATTCCATCGCCCTCCACGTCACCTATAGACCGGGAGACTGGACCGACGAGGTTTGAAGGTCAAGTAATATTTAATACAGAGTTGGGAGATCAGGAGAATTCACATATTTGGTCTACGTCTCCCATACGGTAGGTCTTGCCTTTTTTTGCTGTTGCTATGCAACCGTGCCCCCCCCCCCCCAATCTTCCGTCAAGCCGCATGACACCCGATAGCGCTGTATGAGAATCAGCTTCCAGTGACCAGTCAATCATGGAGAAATCTAGAAAGCAGCTTCAGAGCTTCTGCTCACTCGTTCTCATCCACAGCTGCATTCATAATTCTGCTAATCTTTACAGACGTGTGATGCTTCTGCTAGAGCAGTGTGATCTGATGTAGACATGCACAGCTCAGCTTCACACGGCTGTAGAGACCTAGTGTCTTCCTCTCAATGTCAAACAGTAACTGCAAAGGCAGGTATCATTAGAAATTATAGTGCCGCCACATACTGTACTGGAACATCAGCCCTCCATGTCCTGCTGAGCTTGTGTTTATCCACAGCAGCCAAACTGAAGAGGCCGACCTGCAGTGAGTGGGAGGAGTCAGCAGCCTGAGCCAATGGTGAGGCATGGGGCGTGTCCCAGACTACCTCAGAGTCCCTGCTGGCACTGTAGTTAAAGGAGTTCTCTGGGCTTCTAATATTGATGACCTATGCTCAGTTGGAGCTGCTCTACCAGGAACAGCGCCACCACCATCTACAGGTTGTGTGAGGTATTACAGCTCAGCCCCAATCAATGCGGCCGAGACGCAAAAACCAAAGACAAAGCCCGGCAGTCTCTGAAGGAGCAGACGTGTAATGAAGGACAACGCTGGAGAGGTAGGATGGCGCCCCGCACACACTAATATCTGCAGGTTATTATTCGCTCTGTGCAGGTAACTGATGTGCTGCAATTACTGGCGCCCCGGAGCAGCAGAGCCGCGCAGCCAGGAGAGTTTGTAATTATGTTTTAAAAATATTGCTGGGCGTAAAAATTACGGATCGGGAAATGTCAGAGTCATTATTTCCTCCGAGCAAAGGCTCGTAAATGCCACTTACTGGAAGAGCCCAGTGTGTGCAGCGTCCCCAAGCAGCCGCAGGCTACCCCGAGCCACGCAGCAAACACAGGGCCACTAGGTCTGAATGTTACTATTCCATGTACACAATGCATTAAAGGGGGCCATACCCAACTGCTCACATGTCAGTATATCAGGAGTAAGAAACTGATGACTGCACCGTGCCTGCTGCTCTGCTACACAGCAGAGCTGACAGATCCTCTATACTACACCACACAGGAGAGCTGGACAGATCCTCTATACTACACCACACAGGAGAGCCCGCTGACAGATCCTACCACCACAGGACCGAATCCTCTATACTACACCACACAGGAGAGCCGCTGACAGATCCTCTATACTACACCACACAGGAGAGCCGACAGATCCTCTATATACTACACCACACAGACAGAGAGCCGACAGATCCTCTATACTACACCACACAGAGAGACAGCACAGCTGACAGATCCTCTATACTACACCACACAGGAGACAGCACACTGACAGATCCTCTATACTACACCACACAGGAGAGCTAGCTGACAGATCCTCTATACTACACACACACAGGAGAGCTGACAGATCCTCTATACTACACCACACAGGAGAGCTGACAGATCCTCTATACTACACCACACAGGAGAGCTGACAGATCCTCTATACTACACTATACACACACAGGAGAGCTGACAGATCCCTCTATACACTACACCACACAGGAGAGCCGACAGATCCTCTATACTACACCACACAGGAGAGGTGAGCTGACAGATCCTCTATACTACACCACACAGGAGAGCTGACAGATCCTCTATACTACACCACACAGGAGAGCTGACAGATCCTCTATACTACACCACACAGGAGAGCTGACAGATCCTCTATATACTACACCACACAGGAGAGCTTGACAGATCCTCTATATACTACAGGAGAGCCAGCTACAACCACACAGAGAGACAGTACACACAGGAGAGCGACAGATCCTCTATACTACACCACACAGGAGAGCTGACAGATCCTCTATATTACACCACACAGGAGAGCTGACAGACAGATCCTCTATATTACACCACACAGGACCGCTCCTCTATACTACAGATCTTACTGAGGATTCTGTACCATACTATGTCCCTTGTGAATTAGAAGTTATTTTAAACTTCCCCTGACTTTTCAGGATTCATCCAGTGAGAACGCGGCGCTCACCGCTCCTGCTGTTTTAAGCTTGCTGTGGTAATGAGCCATTTCTGAACGGGTCCTAATGGCGCTAGTTCAGCCATGAACGCCGGGCGTAATAGGATTATTAAAGGCTGGAATAGAGGAATTTATAGAGGTGAATATTTAAAATCACTGAATATGTAAAGGCTATGAACACCATGTAGAGGGCAGTATTAATATATTAAGCATCATTTTTATTATAATATGTAAAATAATAAAAATATGTATTTTGTTATTTTTATTCTTATGACTTGAGCCAAAGAATATTTTTTTTTGCCAACTGGACCAGGTCTTCTCCTGCATCTTTTCACGCACAGTTCGGTCTCCCGTCTCCTTCACTGCGAAATCCATCAGAGCAGAGGAGCTCTCTGATGGATTAGAGAGTGTTAGGATCCTTCAGAGAGATCAGTGTTACACACCGAGCGGTCAGACATTGAACGGGGTGGAGTTGTAATACCAGACACACAGTCCAGAGATAAGTGAGGAGTCATTTCTAGAAAACCGGAAGATGGATTTGTATAGAACTAGAGAAACTAAGTCACAGGAACTTCTCCGAACTCCGATGGGATCACCTCCTGCTGGACCACAATACAAGGGTCCACCAGAGGATCCTTCAAAATGCGGATGGATCTACAAACCCACAAGGTTATGGTTGGTGCCTCTATTCTCTACCTTCCTAGTCCATAAACATAATAAAAATAATATAATGTATAAAAAGTATTAAAATATTAAATAAAAAAGTATTAAGTATTAAAATTATATATATATGAATTTTTTATAATAAAAAGTTTAGATTACTTACCGGTAATCATTTTTCTTTGAGCCTATGACAGCACCCCTGGAGAGACCGCCTCCTTCCTCAGGACAGGAAACAGACACCGGCATCACTTTAAAAGAGGGACCACCCCCCTCATCTCCAGTCCTTTTCAAGAACTTAAGGGAACAGTGTTCATATCCAACAATATATCCAAAACCTATCTAACCACCATCTCAAAGAGTGCACTTTTTTTTTTTTTGGGGGGGGAATGCATCGGGGTGCTGTCATAGGCTCAAAGAAAAATGATTACCGGTAAGTAATCTAAACTTTCTCTCCTCGCCTATGACAGCACCCCTGGAGACTAGGCTAGAAGTCAGGGTGGGACTACCGCCTGTAGTACCTTCCGGCCGAAAACCAGCCCATCATTGGAAGGTAGCTGCAGTCTGTAATGACGAAAAAAGGTATGCGGGGTACTCCAAATGGCGGCTTTGCAAATTTGCTCCAGAGAAGCCGAGGCCCTCTCTGCCCAAGAAGCAGAAACCGCTCTCGTAGAGTGTGCCCCAAACCCCTGTGGAGGAATTTTACCGCAGGAAGAATAAGCCAGGGAGATAGCCTGTTTTATCCACCTGGCTATCGTCTGAGTCGTAGCTGAAGAACCCCTCCTAGTTCCCTGAAACAGAACCAATAGATGCGACGAGGATCTCCAGGGGGAAGTGGTTTGAAGGTATTGTAAGAGACATCTCCTGACATCTAAGCAGTGAAACTTCCTTTCTTTTTCGTTTTTTGGTGAAGCACAAAAAGTGGGCAAGACTATTTCTTGTGACCTATGGAATCTGGAGGAAACCTTCGGTAAAAAGGAAGGGTCAGGAGAAAATACCACCCTATCTTCTGAAACAACCAAATAAGGGGGATCAATTGATAAAGCAGAAATCTCACTGACTCTTCTAGCAGACGTTATGGCCAGAAGAAAGGAAAGTTTAAGGGACAAAAGCTTAATAGAGATTTCCTCTATAGGCTCGAAAGGAACCTCCGTGAGTGCAGACAAGACCACATTTAGGTCCCACGGAGGAACCCTCGATCTACAGATCGGAGACATCTTTGAAATGGCGGAAATAAATCTTTTAATCCAGGGGTGACCTGCTAATTTATATTCAAAGAGGGCACCTAACGCAGAAACCTGCACTTTAAGAGTGCTAGGTCTAAGCTTTTCCTTCCAACCCTCCTGCAAAAAACTCAAAATCAAGGGAATGTCAGGGGGGCCAAAACATCAACAGGTCTACCCGCGAACCTGAAAAAGACTTTCCAGACTCTGAGATAGATATCAGAGGTAACCTTTTTGCGACTAGATAAGAGCGTAGAAATGACCTCGTCAGATAGACCTTTACTCTTTAGGATGTTCCTCTCAAGAGCCAGGCAGTCAAGTGGAGGTTGGAGACCTCCGGATGGACTACCGGCCCCTGAGAGAGAAGACCTACCCTCTCCGGGAGAACCCAAGGGGAAGCTATCGACATTCTGCGTAGTTCTGAAAACCAGACCCTTCTTGGCCAGAAGGGGGCAATCACGATTACTAGTGCTCTGTCCTCCTGAATCTTCTTTAGAACCCTTGGCAGAATTTTTAGGGGGGGAAAGGCATAAAGAAGTCCCTTCTTCCAGGATTGAGCAAACGCATCTATCGCTACCGGAAGATCCCGCAGGGAAAGGGAAAAGAAACCCTTCACCTTCCGATTCTGTCTGGTGGCGAATAGATCTATGGAAGGTACCCCCCACCGGGATGTTATGAGGGAAAATATCTCCTGATCCAGGGACCATTCCCCCTGGAAAAGGCAGTGACGGCTTAGATAATCTGCCTTTACATTTTCCTTCCCCTTTAAATGGACTGCAGAGAGAGAAGCTAGGGACCTCTCTGCTAGATGAAAAATGCTGTGAGCTAGGCTCATTAAGGACTGAGACCTGGTGCCCCCCTGCCTGTTGATAAATGCTACAGTGGTCACATTGTCGGAGTAAATCCGTACATCTCTCCCCCGAATGAGCTGGAGACACTGGGAGAGGGCCATGAGAACCGCTTTCAGCTCCCTGAAATTGTGAGACTGGGACTGAGAGGGAGGATCCCAGAGACCCTGAAACAGTGAGGATCCCAGGTGAGCTCCCCACCCTCTTGGACTGGCATCTGTGGTCAAACAGATGACATCCTTTCTGCACCAGGGAACTCCCCTCTCCAGATTTTGGAGATTCAACCACCACCTCAGGGATGAAACGGTCTGAGGAGAGAGGGTGAACACCCCGTCTAGAGAAGTGAGACCCCTGTCCCAAACCTCCAATATCTGGAGCTGGAGTGGCCTCGAATGGTACTGGGCCCACTTCTACCCCCGGAATAGCCGCCGTGAGAAGTCCCAATACAGACATTGCTGTTCTTATGGAGACACTTTCGAGGGAGATAAGACTCTGGACCCTGTCCCTGATTAACAATCTTTTCTGAATCGGAAGAAAGGACGACTGAAGAGTCGAGTCCAACTCCACTCCCAGGAATCTGCACCTTCGTGAAGGAGATAGGCAGGACTTTTCCAGATTTAGCTCCCATCCCAAACTCACCAGGACCTCCCTGAACCAAATGATGTTGGACTGGAGAGCCTGGGCTGACTGGGCCACCAGTAGAAAATCGTCCAGGTAAGGGACAATGACCACATCCCTCTCCCTGATATGGGCCATCATTTCGGAAATGACTTTTGTAAATACCCTGGGAGCCTGGGACAGGCCAAAGGGAAGAGCCCTGAACTGGAAGTGCCTGATCCCTGATGACACCTGAACTGCAACCCTTAGATATTTCTGATGAACCGGATGAATGGGGACGTGATAATAAGCGTCCCGGAGATCCACCGATACCATGAAACAATTGGGCAGGAGGTAATTTAGGGTCGATCTGACAGATTCCATACGGAACTTCTCGTACACCAGACATTGATTCAACAATTTTAAGTTTATTATGGTACGGAATGAGCCATTCGGCTTTTTTACCAGGAAGAGAGTTGAATAAAATCCCTCCCCTATTTCTTGGGCCGGGACCTCTATCAGCACTCTTTTTTGAAGAAGGGAATCTAACTCCAACAGAAGAGAAGACTGCTTCTCTTGGGATCCTCTGAAGTCTGTGGTCACAAATCTCTGACCCGGGGATGAACGAAATCTCAGCTTTAGCCCCTCTCCTATGACTGATAGAATCCATTTGCTGTTGGAGATCCTCTGCCACTGAGGTAGAAACAGAGACAGACGACCCCCAACAGGTGGCCTGGCGTCATTGGGACTGCTTTTTTGAGGCTTCTGAGCTGGAAGAAAGGAATCCCTTAGACTTCTTGGTATTTACCGGGAATTGCCTGGATTTATCTCTAGACCTGAACCCCTCCTTATTAAATCTAGGTCTAAAAGATCTTCTAGGGACCTGCTGACTGGTAGGAGGAAAGCTCTTTTTCCTGTCAGCCGCTTTTTCTAACAAATCGCTCAGGACGGGCCCAAACAGGAATTCCCCTTCACACGGGATGGCACATAATTTTGCCTTAGACCCGACATCTCCATTCCAACCCTTAAGCCAAATAGCCCTTCTAGCGGAGTTGGAAAGGGCGGAGGCCCTGGCAGACAGCCTGAGGGAATCCGCAGAGGCATCAGATAAGAAATTCACAGCATTAAATATAGTTGGAAAGGATGCCAACAGCTGATCCCTAGGGGTGCCTCCCTTAATGTGGGCCTCTAGCTCCTCTAGCCACACCTTCAAAGATCTGGCGACAGACGTGGCGGCGATAGCCGGCTTAAAAGCGCCTGCAGAGGCCTCCCAGTTTTTCTTGAGATAAACGTCTGCCCTTCTATCCATCGGGTCCTTTAAGGAACCCATATCATCAAAAGGATGATAGACATTTTTGCCACTGGGGCGTCTAACTTAGGAGCTCTATCCCAGGCTGATGTTACTTCATCATCAAACGGGTATTTACGCTTGACAGATCCTGGGATGTAGAACTTCCTATCAGGTTTCTTCCACTCATTAGCAATTACTGCCTGTATATTTTTGTGCACATTAAAATTTTTCTTTTTTCTCGGCCCCAGGCCCTCAAACATTGAGTCCTGCACTGAAAGGGGAGCTCTCTGCTCATCCAGTCCCATAGTCACACGCACCGCTTTGACCAGGGAATTAATGTTATCAGCGGAAAATAGCGGTTTTCCCGCAGATTCCGAGTCTGAGGAATCTTCAGACGACGGACGCTCCCCCTCCTCTTCTAAGCCGGACAGAACATCACTGTCACTAGAAGGTGCGGTAGCAACCGTAGCTGAAGTACTAGGGTAATTCCTCTTCAAACCACTGACCGACTCCTTAACCTCCTCCCGGATCATTAATCTGATATTCTCCATCATGGAGGGGGCCTCATCCTCCACCAGCTTGCTGACACAGGCTTGACATAAAGGCTTAGACCAGGAAGAGGGAAGCCTCTTTTTACATACAGCACACCCCCTTTCTCTGGTCCTAGAAGTCTTCTTAGAGGATTCTTTAGGGACCTGGATACAAACACAAAATACCCCCATAAGCTCTTCACATAACACTGTTCAGGGGGAGAGCCCCTCTTACCCCACCAGGTACCGGATCATTGGTGGTATCAGTGGGCTCAGCGCGCTGTGTCTGCTCCATTATCTCAGGCAAGGAGAAGCCACTGGAGGAATTCTTTTGCTCAAAGGCACGCCGGCCTGAGCAGGAAGCTGGCTGGGTATTTAAAATCCGCGCGCTCCGTAGGCCCCGCCCCTTCCTGCGTTTGGAACCGCATAATCTCCCCCGCCACCGGAAGTCCTCGCGCGCAGCGGCCGGAACACGGCCCGCAGAGGCCGCAGCAGCAGAGAAGCTGAAGCCCCTCAACCCCTGGAAGACTGGAAGGAGAGAAGGCGCACCCCCCAGACTCAGCAGCGGCTCCTTGAGGAGACTTATGCCGCATCGAGGTAACCCTCCAGCCACCACATAGAAAGGCCCGGGCCCTCGCAGCTCCCACAGCACTCCAGGTGATACCGGTACCCTGTTCCCTTAGGACAGGAAACAGAACTGGAGATGAGGGGGGTGGTCCCTCTTTTAAAGTGATGCCGGTGTCTGTTTCCTGTCCTGAGGAAGGAGGCGGTCTCTCCAGGGGTGCTGTCATAGGCGAGGAGAGAAAAATGTTTTATTAATTTTTATTTTAGTATTATTAATTTTTATATTTTTTATTTTATTTTTTTATTATTTTCATTATTATTATTTTGGACAATCACAACATGTCAGAAGGGTCTCTTGACAATGAGCTGGTCACAAACTGTCCTACTGATGGAATCCCCCGCAATCAGCTGTGATCTGGGAGGAAACCTATGAGTAAGCATCCTGTTTCCCTGCACTGCCCCCACAGGAGAAACAGAGTATTACACTGTCCATTCACACCAATGGACTGTCCAGATAATATAGGACAGGAGATGTCCTGCAGAGGAAGAGATGAAGATCCTGTGACATTCGGAGGTCATCGGCTTGTACAGGAGATTGCATTCATGGCCACTTCTCAGAAATATGAGCTGCAGCCCCCGAAGAACATCTGAGAGGTTTCTGGTAATCACAGCTTAGTTCCAGGCTCGTTTTCTGAAGGGGATTAACTCATGGTTTATGGCGGTATACGGCGGTGACCCACTTCTGACACGCTCGCAGCCTACACTGCTCCACCGCACATCGGCACTTAACTCCTATCATCTAATTATCCTGCACAATTTGACTTCTTAATTGCTCCAATGCATCTAAAATGGAAAAAAAGCAACCCTGCCAATAATCATTAAAAATCTCCCACCGTTTTGGGTCTACAGTTCTTATTCAGAACTTCGCGTCCCCACGGTTTCAGTGACCTATAAGAAACTGTGACAAACAAGTCCTGAGTGATCCTGCAGTCTGTTAACCCCTTCCCACCAGTAACAGTACCCTGCGGCCACCCACTAAGTGTGTGCATGTTGCAGTGTAATACAGTTTACTGAAGACCTGTCCAATAACTTCTATCTAACCTTCCACATCTACAGTACTAAGAATTAGGTTTCAGATGGCAGGAGTAGGACTACAATATTAGACTGCATTAGATTAGCTTGTAGTCTAACGCATTGTAACTGCACCTACCACTAGGAGGAGCTTACAGCATACTGGTTTACTATCAAGAGAAATGTATATGTAGTAATCTCCTGAGCTCCCTCTAGTGGTGGCTGTATATATCTGTATGCAGTATTCTCCTGTGCTCCCTCTAGTGGTGGCTGTATATATCTGTATGGAGTAATCTCCTGAGCTCCCTCTAGTGGTGACTGTATATATCTGTATGCAGTAATCTCCTGAGCTCCCTCTAGTGGTGGCTGTATATATCTGTATGTAGTAATCTCCTGAGCTCCCTCTAGTGGAGGCTGTATATATCTGTATGCAGTAATCTCCTGAGCTCCCTCTAGTGGTGGCTGTATATATCTGTATGTAGTAATCTCCTGAGCTCCCTCTAGTGGTGGCTGTATACATCTGTATGCCAGTAATCTCCTGAGCTCCCTCTAGTGGTGGCTGTATATATCTGTATGCAGTAATCTCCTGAGCTCCCTCTAGTGGTGGCTGTATATATCTGTATGTAGTAATCTCCTGAAGCTCCCTCTAGTGGAGGCTGTATATATCTGTATGCAGTAATCTCCTGAGATCCCTCTAGTGGTGACTGTATATATCTGTATACAGTAATCTCCTGAGCTCCCTCTAGTTATGACTGTATATATCTGTATGTAGTAATCTCCTGAGCTCCCTCTAGTGGTGGCTGTATATATCTGTATGTAGTAATCTCCTGAGCTCCCTCTAGTGGTGACTGTATATATCTGTATGTAGTAATCTCCTGAGCTCCCTCTAGTGGTGGCTGTATATATATGTATATAGTACTCTCCTGAGCTTCCTCTAGTGGTGACTGTATATATCTGTATCCAGTAATCTCCTGAAGCTCCCTCTAGTGGTGGCTGTATATATCTGTATGTAGTAATCTCCTGAGCTCCCTCTAGTGGTGGCTGTATATATATGTATATAGTAATCTCCTGAGCTCCCTCTAGTGGTCGCTGTATATATCAGTATGTAGTAATCTCCTGAGCTCCCTCTAGTGGTGGCTGTATATATCTGTATGTAGTAATCTCCTGAGCTCCCTCTAGTGGTGGCTGTATATATCTGTATGTAGTAATCTCCTGAGCTCCCTCTAGTGGTGGCTGTATATATCTGTATGTAGTAATCTCCTGAGCTTCCTCTAGTGGTGACTGTATATATCTGTATCCAGTAATCTCCTGAGCTCCCTCTAGTGGTGGCTGTATATATCTGTATGTAGTAATCTCCTGAGCTCCCTCTAGTGGTGGCTGTATATATCTGTATCCAGTAATCTCCTCAGCTCCCTTTAGTGGCGACTGAAGAAATAGGTCATGTAAAGGATATAGAGCTCTGCTTAACAAAAATAAAATCAAGTTACAAAAAAATAAATACGTGTAATTAAAGCAAATTAACAAGAAGGTGTCCAGGAGTCAGCTGTCGCTCTGCATGCCCACTACATTGCGGCAGCATCATAAACCCTTTTAGCTCCATCACAACTTGGCCTGACAGACATGTCTTCTGATATAGGGTATTCGATATATGCCATTAAAAAGAGAGTCTATGTAGGTGACAGGGAGAGCAGTGTACCCATGTGCATAACCAAGAAATTGAGAGCTATAATGCTCCTGTTCCAGGAGTCAAAGCCCCCCAGGTCTCTGCGCATAGAACGCTCTCTAGCACCTCTTGAGTGACAGCTCTTGCATCCAATCAGGAGCCATCTTTTAGAACATAGGGGAGGGGCTGGGGTTCATTCAGTGCAGAGCGCCTCCTGAAGAACTGCAATCTTGGCTCCAGATGCAGAAACTTCTCCCTGGTCATGTCCATTACCTGCAGATCTGAGGCATAGATTCCCTTTACAGTCGGATTGCTGGGGTTCTGGGGAGCCCACTGATAAGTCTGCTAATCAGCATCATCTATAGTGCCAAGTCCAAGAGGTCAGTCCCCAACGGTCATCACAAAGCTCATTCAGTAGAAATCCCCTATGACTCCCTGATAAAGCCCTCAATGGATGGAGAGTCAACCCTCATAAGAGCAGTGACTGCGAATCAGCGTCAGGTGGGGCTACAAGGAACACAAAACTGTATTATCTGGGGAAATGTCAAGCAATGCCGCACTGTACAAAACAATCTGGAGTCCGGGCTGTTTAGTTCACAGAACATTGTCTAGACTGGATACAACTGTACTAGTTTGTTACAATGTATCAGTCTGGAGTCGGGACTGTTTAGCTCACAGAGCATTGTCTAGACTGGATACAACTGTACTAGTTTGTTACAATGTATCAGTCTGGAGTCCGGGCTGTTTAGCTCACAGAGCATTGTCTAGACTGGATACAACTGTGCTAGTTTGTTACAATGTATCCGTCTGGAGTCCGGGCTGTTTAGCTCACAGAGCATTGTCTAGACTGGATACAACTGTGCTAGTTTGTTACAATGTATCAGTCTGAAGTCCGGGCTGTTTAGCTCACAGAGCATTGTCCACACTTATCAGATGAGAGCAGGACTAGATATGGACAGGATTACGGCCTCTGAATGGAAGCAGCAAGTAGACCTTTTATGTCAATTCTTCATCAATTTCAAGATCTTATTAGAAAGCCGTTTTATTGTATACAGAGAATAAGGACAGAAACTCCCTCTTTGCAATTTTTGGTACTGGACTATTGAGGTTGCAGCCCTAGAAATTCCCCATTTAGTTTCATTTTTGGATCAGATGAGATATTTTGTGCATTTCCCAGCCCCTTAATCTTCGTATCTCAATAGGCGGCAGTGCCTAGAAAGTAACATTTTTCCCAGGGTGAGTCCAAAGGATAAGCATCAAGAATTTTTTACAAGGAAAAAAAATTTACAAAACCAAACGAGTAATGTGGAGCTAGTGGGAGCCTCCGAACTCCTTGGTCAGTAAAGGAGCAATGACCAGCATCATCCGCCCAGGTCATCTGGAGTTTTCTGCCCGTGTACGTTAGAATATGCACGACCAGTCTTTGTGCTGTGGGAAAAGCCTCCATTTTCCCTCCAATCAAACTATAAAACGAAGGAACCAGGTCTACTAAAAGGGAATTTTACTATACTTTTTGCATCAAAGCATCTTGAAATATTGCAATTCCTCCACTGACCACTAGAGCACACTGTAGGCTGACACTTCCTGTTCTCTGCAGCTCAGCTTTGCTGTATAGACAGGGACAGAAGGAGCAGAGTCATCTCATCATTAGAGGTTGGGGAGTTAATGACCGCTCTAATTGTATAGCTGACGGGTTAGTTACACTATACACACACATATAGATAAGGGTCTGTATGCAGCTCCCCTGGTCGCTGGGGGAGGGGCTGTACTTCACTCCCTGGAGACTAATAACCCAAGACATTTCTCTGACAATCAAAGGTGTATTCACATCTCAGAATGCGTCAGCCAGGGGTATCAGCCAAACAACGCAGTACTCTCCAGAGTACAACGCAACGCACCCACCTGGCCGTTTCCGCAATTACAACCGGGGACTAAATAGAAAAGCCATCAAACTCCATTTCTGCTCATCAGATGGCAGTATAATTACTTCCAGGAAATTAACGAAGCGAGATGTGCGCTCTCCTGCGATTCTTCCATTATACAGAATGAGCCTCCTGTGCACAGGGCAGTGCCAGCCTGACACGAGTCATTAGCGCCATGCACAGGGCAGTGCCCGCTCGTCTCCCTCACCTTATACCTCCTACGTGGCTCCAGACAGGTGAACGTCAACCAAACACAAGCGGGTAACCACCTGCCCCCCCCGATACCTCCTCTGGCTCCAGCGACTCCCCGATCCTGTCCTACTTTCTTCTCACTTTTAATACTTTTTTTTTTTTTTTTTTTTTTTTTAATTTCAGATGCACAAAATGTGAGAACATTTTCTAGGGGGAATAAAGGTGCTTTCTGTGCCACAATCTGTCTGCATTACATAAATTAGGTTTTCAGAACTGCTGCAAATTTGTGATGACTTTTTACTAAAATGCCTTAAAGGGAATCTGTCACCACAGACCGCTGCTAGACCCACTATGGTATCTTGACCCAAATGTTTTTGTCCCCTTCCCGATCAGCCCCTTGGTTACTGAGACATGCCGTTTTTCCTAATATGCAAATGAGTTGACTGGTGCAACAAGGGTGTCACCTTTGCACCAAAGGCTCCTCCCCTTAGTGGCGCCCCACCCTCCAGCCATGCAGTGCAGATGTAAGCACGTCTAGCCCTGTTACTTTTCATGCAGCATCACTTCAGGAATGGGCACACGTGCAGTACAGCCCTAATCCTTGCCAGGGCAGAAGCCATCTGTACTGCGCATGTGCCGACTCCCAAAGTGACAGTGCAGTAACCGAGGCCACAGGAGATCATCAGCATCTGATCGGCGGCGGTCCGACACCCAGGACCCCCTCTGCTCAGCTGTTTGAGAAGTCAGCCACACTCCAGGAGTGCCGCGGCCTTCTCTGTGTTTTCCTCAGGCCCAGGAATGTCACGACTAGTAATCACTGGCCTGGGCGGAGCCAAGTTCTGTTCACATAAATGGAGCTTAGCTCCGCCCAGGCCAGCGATACTAGTTGTGACGTCCAGCTTGTGTATTGTACATATGGAAGTTGTACATAGGGCAACACTCACGGGAATCATCCAGTTTGCCAAATCTCCGTACTTCGAAACCTGCATGGCGCCCAACATGGTCAGATCCACATGGCCCCTGTAAGGGAAGGAAGGACAGAAAAATCAGACCAAGCGGCTGTTCTCCAGACACATGAGTTTACCCCCAAGTATGGCTTCCACAGAGGTCCTCACCCACTTTGCCCTGAATGGTGCACCTCCCTACCCCAGAGATGCCAACCAGTGACAGATGTGGGTGACAACACATGGACATGTCATTCTGTCAACTAGCTGGGATCACAATATGTCTACTACAGGACTCATAAAATCTGCTATATGTGACTATACTCCGTGAGCACGAGATGGGAACCGGGTACTCACCCTCTGATCATGGCGAACGAGTCGTCACTGGAGAAATACGCTGCTCCTGGAAGGACTGTGACGGTTTCTTTACCTAAGAGGACAGCCGGCGATTAGTTATAAGACATGTACTGGCCAGAAGAAGCCTACATTTACTGGATACATCCTGCATTATACCCCAGAGCTGCACTCACTATTCTGCTGGTGCAGTCACTGTGTACATACATTACTTATCCTGTACTGATCCTGAGTTACATCCTGTATTATACTCCAGAGCTGCACTCACTATTCTGCTGGGGCAGTCACTGTGTACATACATTACTTATCCTGTACTGATCCTGAGTTACATCCTGTATTATACTCCAGAGCTGCACTCACTATTCTGCTGGAAGCTACTTCATCAGGTATTAGGGGTGGGGACAATTACTTTTATAAACTGAACCATTTGTACCTGCATTGATGAGATCTGGATCAACTTCATCTTCTGTGGGGTACGGGCCCTGCAGTGAACACACGGGCACAGTATTTAGTATCATGCGCTTCATCTGGTAACCAGGTTAGAATGAGGCTCATCTTTAACCCCTTGAAAACCTCCGTATGAGCTCCTGAATGTCACTGTCAGAAACGGAGCTGACGAATTCCACAGCTTAATAACTGGGGGAATGCTAAATATAGGGGGAGCTCTATGCTGAGCTGGGGCACAACCTCTAACAAATTAAAGAGCACCCCCAACCCCAATACTAAACAGGAGGTGGGGGGGGGGGGGGGTCCCTGAACAGATCAGGTCTTGTAATGTAGACGTACCAGGCCGAGGACGCCGTTCTCGCTCTGAAGGTGCACAGTGATATCTTTTGATATGAAGTTGCTCGCCAGCATTGGGATCCCGATACCCAGATTTGCTGGAATTTCAGTCCATTAAGGTGGAATAAATCATGAGAAACATACAATGACCTTCACATCTTCCATGCAATGCTGAATGCCACCACTAGGAGGTGCTACCATTCCAGATGCCAGTTTCAGGTACGACCTTCATATATACACAACTTAAAGGAAGGGACACTCATTAGATCAGGTATCAGCAACCTTTGGTACTCTAGCTGCTGTGAAACTACAACTCCCAGCATGCAAACATGCATCCATTTTTATATAGACCCCCTTACAAATGAAGTGAAATTATAAAAAATTTCCCTGCCTGTAGCCACCACTAGAGGGAGCTCTGGAGAGTACAGCATACAGATATATACAGCCACCAGTAGAGGGAGCTCAGGAGATTACTACATACAGATATATACAGTCACCACTAATCTCCTGAGCTCCCTCTAGTGGTGGCTGTATATATCTGTATGTAGTAGTCTCCTGAGCTCCCTCTAGTGGTGACTGTATATATCTGTATGTAGTACTCTCCTGAGCTCCCTCTAGTGGTGGCTGTATAGATCTGTATGTAGTAATCTCCTGAGCTCCCTCTAGTGGTGGCTGTATATATATCTGTATGTAGTAATCTCCTGAGCTCCCTCTAGTGGTGGCTGTATATATATCTGTATGTAGTAATCTCCTGAGCTCCCTCTAGTGATGGCTGTATAGATCTGTATGTAGTAATCTCCTGAGCTCCCACTAGCGGTGGCTGTATATAGTAATCTCCTGAGCTCCCTCTAGTGGTGACTGTATGTAGTAATCTCCTGAGCTCCCTCTAGTGGTGGCTATATATATATATATCTATGTAGTAATCTCCTGAGCTCCCTCTAGTGGTGGCTGTATATATATCTGTATGTAGTAATCTCCTGAGCTCCCTCTAGTGGTGGCTGCAGGCAGATAGTATTTCATCATTTTTCTATGACTGTCAGAGTACACACATTTTCCTAATACAAGTAGTTTATCAAGAGAGTGGATTCTGCCATGGTCTACAGGACATCCATCAAAGGACATCTACCGAGCTCCAGTGATTGGTCCACCTACAAGAAGCACGATCTCCACATAAAGGATACCATACATCCCATCCTGGAACTCCAGGGCGGCTCGTCTGATGATCCGCTCTCTTACAAGGTCAGACTCTTTCTTCGGTTTCGGCGTGGACTTTTCCGCTTTCCTCAACGTGAGCCTCTAATGAAAACACAAGGATAGAAGATTAGATTACCAGGAGGATGTGGCACAGTGACATCATATAAGTAGTGGTTAACGACCGACGAGGTCACGCTCCCCCTTGTAGGATCACTCCTAAAAACACAGCAAGATAAAGACACCGGAGACAGGAGCCGGAAATAATGAGACGAGGCGAGCTCCTGAACACAGTGATCAGAGCCGACCATCAAAACAAGAATCCTGAAGAAGGTAACGAGGACCATGGTGGAGACTGCTGACGCCTTCAGCCTAATGAGCCGGGGACACAGGTCAGATGGACACCGAACACACAAGATCATACCTCGATTTTCTTCTGATAGCCTTCACCCTTAATGATCCGATCTACGTAAATGCTGGGAATGTGGATGTCTTCTGGTGCAAAGCTTCCGATATCCACGATCTCCTCCACCTGGAAACACAAGCAACAGGACAACTAGTATTATATCAGCTGAATACCGGGGGGTGACCGTGGTGCCTTTACAGTTTACATGGTGTAGCAGAGGCATGCAAATGAAAGGTTTTTAGACAGTTTTTAATCTTTTGATGAACCCAGACATGAAGAAAAGCAGCAGAAGGCAGGGGGTGAAGAGAGTGCAGGGGGCCAAGAGGAGGCAGAGAAAGCAGAAGGCAGGGGGCCAAAGAAGGGGCAGAAAAAGCAGAAGGCAGGGGGTGAAGAGAGTGAAGGGGGCCAAGAGGAGGCAGAGAAAGCATGGGATGAGGACAGGGCAGAGAAAGCAGAAGGCAGGGGGCCGAGGATGGGGCAGACAAAGCAGAAGGCAGGGGGGGTGAAGAGAGTGCAGGGGGCCAAGAGGAGGCAGAGAAAGCAGAAGGCAGGAGGCCAAAGAAGGGGCAGAAAAAGCAGAAGGCAGGGGGTGAAGAGAGTGCAGGAGGCTGAGAAAGCAGAAGGCAGGGGGCCAAAGAAGGGGCAGAAAAAGCAGAAGGCAGGGGGTGAAGAGAGTGCAGGGGGCCAAGAGGAGGCAGAGAAAGCAGAAGGCAGGGGGTGAAGAGAGTGCAAGAGGCCAAGAGGAGGCAGAGAAAGCATGGGATGATGACAGGGCAGAGAAAGCAGAAGGCAGGGGGCCCAAGGATGGGGCAGACAAAGCAGAAGGCCGGGGGCCAAGAGGAGGCAGAGAAAGCATGGGATGAAGACCGGGCCGAGAAAGCAGAGGGCAGGGGACCAAAGAAGAGAAAGCATGGGATGAAGACAGGGCAAAGAGAGCAGAAGGCAGGGGACCAAGAGAAGATAAGCATGGGATGAAGACAGGGCAGAGAGCAAAAGGCAGGGGGCTGAAGAAGGGCCTGAAAAAGCAGAAGGCAGGGGGGGGGGCAAAGAAAGGGCCAAGAAAGCAGGAGGCAGAGAAAGCATGGGATGAAGACAGGGCAGAGAATGCAAAAGGAAGGGGACAAAGGGCAGACAGAAAACAGAAGTAAAGAGATGGGCACAGCAGGAAAGCATCAAAGTAAGATAAAAAGAAAAATATCGCACCCTGAAGAGTCTGCCCATCCAGAAATCACAGCCATGCAATAGAGAAAACCCCAAATATACAGGTTAGGACTCATACAGTGGCAGGGATCCTGCAGGGCAGTGCACACAGTCTTAAACCCCCCAAAATGTTTTAGAAGTAAGAAATAGAATAGATTACAGCTTTTAAGACATTTTTACATGAAACCTTCGGCGGTCTACCGAACCAGTCAAACAGAAGCAGGGAAATTAAATCTGTGCAGCGATCGTTTTACTCGCGCATTGCAAAAGTTTTACGCCAAAAGGGGCTGAGAATTTACAACTGGTGTCACGTTCTGCCCTCCAGGGGGCGCTCTGCTTATAATAGACTGTCAGCTCCTGTCTGTATTCAGCACAACACATGTGTCAGCAACTACAGACATTTACTGTGCTCAGGCATTATATATATATATATATATATATATATATATATATATATATATATTTTTTTTTTTTTTTTTAATTTGGGCGAATAAAATAAAGAGAATAGGAAAACACATTTGCTACCCATTTTTGTTCAAAATTGCACCAAATAAATGATCTATTTGTCTCCATGGTAACAGACTACAAACAAAATTTTCATAGTCGGATCCAGCAGTCACTCTTCCATTGGTCACATACTACTTTTGAAACTACTTTTATGCCAGCGTGCAATAGGGAGCACAGTGGAGGGATCAGACTACATAAAGGTATGTTTGTAGTCTGTTACCATGGAGACAAAAATCTGCATAGGAACTACAGATGCAAAAATGTTAAAGACTGTTCATGTTTGTGCACCTGAGCTCAATGGGGCGTCTCTCTACCTTCAGGACTAACGTCCTTGTGGCTGCTGCCGTTTATAGAAACAGAATGAACGCTACAAAAATACCGCCATAATACAGCACGACAGAACACATCACAAGCCTCCATATAAGGCATATAGATGTATAGCAGGGCACCCATGGACGTCTGCAGGGCCCTATTAGAGATCTGAACAAGCTATAGGTGGGGCACGTGGGGCCTCAGGGTTATTTTACCTTTGAACGTTGCAAATAGCTAATCGCGTTACGGCACAAAGTTACACGAAACAATCGCCCTGTAACCAGTCATTATAATAGAAAGGAACAAAAACGAACATAGTCAGGTTCATTACACACAGATAATGGAAGCCGACTCCGTGGCGTTACCAGGCAACAGCGGCGAGGAGCCGCAACGCTCTACTGCACAGCATACCATTCAAGACACAGGAGCCGCACGTCACTAGGAATTCAGCCTGACAGGCAATGCTGAGAGTTGTAGTTCTGCAACAATCATCACAATCTGAAGACTTGATTTCAATGAGCCAAAGGGAGGGGGAGAAAGGTCTACCTGCCAAACCTAATTATAATTCACAAAGGGCGCTGCTCTCCGGGCCGTCGGGCACAGTGGATTCTTGTAGTTTACGTGGCAACATAAGATTCTTGCACTCTTTTTTTTGCATTGCGGAATTGGTCAAAGTTCACACTGGATTCCGACGCTGTAAAAATCTGTATATAAGTCACATTTTTTTCTTCAATTCCAATGTCGCAGAGCAGAACCATGAACAGACACCCGCCGACATGCACGACGGCCACAGGAATGGCAGAGCTGAAGTCAATGGGAGGCAAATTCCAGGCCGTCGCTGGTTTTTTGGCGCAGAATCTGCAGCAAATTCCAGTGAACAGGAATGTGATTTTAGGTGCAAAAAATGCAAATTCTACTATTATTTCTGTTGTACGGGTCGTAACAAAGGCATAAATATATTTCAGATTTTTATGTCTCAGAGCTTGGGCCACTACAAAATATCAGGTAAAAAAAAAAAAAAAAAAAAAAAAAAGTGTTAAAAGTAATATATAATTTTTTTTTTTTTTTTTAAATAAAAAAAAAAAAAAGTTTACAAACATCTGTCACTGGATTTATTTTATTTATTTTTTAATAGACTGATATCGCGATGCCATGCTTTTATGCGCCCCCTGCTGTTCCAATTCTGTTATACAGCAGGCACATCAACAACGCACTAACCGGCCGTCCACAACCTAGATGGACCCCATAACGGTCAGCCTTGCAGTCGCCATCACTGGGGTGATGACCTATCCTGAGGAAAAGGATGGGATCAGACAGTCCCTTAAAGGGGTTCTCCCAAGAAAAATATTCCAGTTTTCAAACCAGCACCTGGATCTGAATACTTTTGTAATTGCATAATTAAACATTTTGTACAGATACTGAGTTATTCAATAAAATGTATCTGTATAGGGCCACTTAAAGGGGGGGGGGGGGGGGGGTTCTCCTACGAATAATGTAAAAAATGAAAATCAGACATCATATAGTACATGACAACCTCTTTTTAAAAAAGCTAGAACCAGCCCTGTACCTCACATGGATCCAAAGATCTCCACATTCATTTCTGTGCTAGATTTATATCAGACTGACAGCTCAGGGGAGTGTCTCTTCTGCTGAAGCTCATGGGGTGTGTCTCAGCTCCCTCCCCGGGGGTCTCAGCTCCTACACCGCTCAGGAGGCGTGTCTCAGCTCTCCCTATCACCGCTCAGGAGGCGTGTCTCAGCTCTCCCTATCACCGCTCAGGAGACAATTAAAAGTTGAAACTGAGCATGTGCGGCCTTCTCAGTGAATAGGTCAAAGAAATAAGAAATTAGGTGGCACGATACAGATACATTTTATTGAATAACTCAGTAACTATACAAAATTTTTAATGACATGCAATTACAAAAGTATTCAGATCCAGGGGCTGGTTTGAAAACTGTAGAATATTTTTCGTGGGACAACCCCTTTAATTTCTTATTTCTTTGACCTATTCACTGAGCAGGCCGCACATGCTCAGTTTCAACTTTTAACTGTCTCCTGAGCTGTGATAGGGAGAGCTGAGACACGCCCCCTGAGCTGTGATAGGGAGAGCTGAGACATGCCCCCTGAGCTGTGATAGGGAGAGCTGAGACACGCCTCCTCAGCTGTGATAGGGAGAGCTGAGACACGCCTCCTGAGCTCCAGCAGAAAAGACACCCTCCTTGAGCTGTCAGTTTGATATAAATCTAGCAGAGCAATGAATGTGGAGATCTCTGGATCCATGTGAGGTACAGGGCTGGTTCTAGCTTTGTTAGAAAGAGGTTGTCATGTACTATATGATGTCTGATTTTCATTTTTTACATTATTCGTGGGAGAACCCCTTTAAATCCTAAAGATTTTAAACAGACATCTTTGACAGACTGGTTGCTACAGACTCCTGAGACAATAACCACACCAACCAGTGCCTCCATTCTTCAGCAGACCATCAGCAACAAACTCCTCAAAATCCGTTGCCCCTCGTTGCAATTTTAGGTTGGGGCGTTGGCGGACATGGCAATCAAAATGCTGATTTGACAAGTTGCTTTTTTTTGCAGCAACCCACCCCTCCCCTTCCCCAACAATACACAGTCAGCACCTACCTCCACCACCGTCACTTTGGCCGCTTTACACATCGGCTGGTTGAAGTTTCTTGCGGTTTTCCTGTTCAAAACACAAAATGGCGTCCATGTTACATCAAAGACAGAAAAACCTGGACTATCCAGCACGGAGTCCATGTATGTAGCAGAGCTGAGTGACCAGTACCAAACACCTTTCTATTCTTCTGGTTTCCTCATTTGCATCCATGTCAGCCGTCATTATAAGCGTCGGCCCTTGGGACTCTACATCTCATGGTCAAAAAGTTTCCAAATAACAGAACGGAGATCTATGGCGGGCTTATGTCATGCAGCAGAGCCGAACGATGCACAGGCCCGCATCTAGGAGGAGGCGGCCGGAGCATAAGGCTCGGCCTTGGTCAATGTATGTAGACAGTTTTCTGCCCTATATAGTGTAAGATTAGGGTAAAGAGAAGACCTATTAGAGGAGAGATCACTGCCCCCATCACCCATGGACTGCAGACAGCCGCCTACAAGCCTACACCGTGTTCTCAGGACACTCACATGATCTGCAGACCCTGGGATAGTGCCCAGAAGACAAGCCCTTATGGTGGCCGTTAGTTCAGCCTTTACATGCATGAAGACAAGTCGCCTCCTGCATCCAGGGGGTTATCTGACGTCTAATTACAACGCATTTCAGGGATTCTCACACAATTTTAGATATAAAGCTGAGACTAATCGCTGGACATTTGCTTTAGATCGCTGACAAGTCAGATGTCCAAGGAGCAGGTGGTGCTGGAGGCATCTGTCAGGAGGCAGAGCCGGGCCACGTTACCCTGGTAACTACACATAGAGCGAACAGAAGTTACAGGCTGGGAAGAATAGAAAAAAACCTTGTTCTGCGCATAAAAACAAAAGCACAAGGGCATGGACGGAAATGTTTAAAGGGCATCTGTCAGCAGTTTTGTCCCTATGACACTGTCTGACCTGTTACATGTGCTCTTGGCAGCTGAAGACATCTGCGTTGGTACTATTACACCTAGAGGCTCTGCTCTCTGCAACTGCCACACTTTGACAGGACACTGACAGGCCAGGCAGTGTAAACGTCATCATGCCTGATCCTGTCAAAGTGCAGAGGGGGCAGCAGTTGCAGAGAGATCAGAGCCCCTAGGTGCAATGGTAATGCCCCCGTTGCTCCTAGAGGATCATTTGCATATATTAAAAAAATTCTCAGCAATGCGGGCACATGTGAACATGGGACCAACACAGATGTCTTCAGGTGCCAAGCGCACATGTAACAGGTCAGCCAGTGTCATAGGTACAAAACTGCTGACAGATGCCCTTTAATGTTGTGATCCAAACAGTCACCCATGTGGCCTCCTACAAGGTGGATGTCAGCAACAACAAAAAAAAAAAAAAAAAAAAAAAAACACCTCATAGGATCGCCGATGATCAAGAAGATCCTGTCGAGGGGCATACATTCTCTGCAGTGGCCACTACAGGAGACACGTGGAATTACACTCCTATATGACCACTTGTTTTTAGGTCTTTGCTAGACATTCGGACACCAGGCAGCTTTTGTCAAACCGCACTGGATTATAAAGCTATACTGTTGGTGTCCATCGGTGGTTCCCCCCAAAAGACACAATTACAATTGTGTAAGCAGTGATTCAGCTCCAGACCTTACCTGAATACAACGTTCCCAGCACGATCCGCTTTCCAGGCCTTCACCAACGCAAAGTCTCCAGTGATGGAGTCCTCCATAACAAACTGGCGGCCATTAAATTCTTTCACCTAGAAGAGAAGGGTCAGAGGCTTCATTAAGTGCGGCGTGAGCAACATCCTACGTGTAGCAAGGCAGGTTAGTGGTTCTTTCCCCTTTAATTTCTTGTAATGGTTAGTGGTATCTGGCTGCATTCTTGAGGTCTGAAGTAACTGTATACTGCACATTGAAGACCAAGACGCTGGAATAAAGCTAGGTATGTAACAAAGTCGTCATCTCCATTGAAGACATCATGAAGGTAAGGTGTGTCTTGCTACCATCACATCTCTTAGTATCATATGAGAGTTGACCGGGTGCCGTGCTGGGAACTGGTCAATGGGGAGCTCGCTCATTTGTAACAGCGCTTTGGAGACTTAAAACTTTTTATGCCCCTTAGGCTACTTTCACACTAGCGGCAGCACTGATCCGGCACCTAAAGGGTGCTGACGGATCCGTACTGCCGCTGACACGTGTGGAGCCGGAGCAGCTCTCCGGCCCCCCACATGTTGACACATACACAGAGAACATACACCTTACATACTCCAGCCCAGGACGCTGGCAGCACGTCTTCACGCGCCCCTGTGCGCAGTGATGATTCCCCACAGCGCCCTCTGCTGGGCGCAGCGGGGAAACGTCATACCTGCGCGCAGGAGGCGCGTGAAAACATGCTGCCGGCGTCCCTGCCTGGAGTATGTATGTGTCTCTCTGTTTCTCTGTAGCCAGATCCGGAATGACCCCCCCATTGCAAGTCAATGGAGGACAGATCTGGATTACTGGTGTGTCACACCAAACGGATCCATCCCCATTGACTTGCATTGGGGGTCATTCCGGATCCGTCTTGGTGCGGATGCCTGGACTGGAGAGAAAACCACAGCATGCTGCGGTTTGCTCTCCGGTCTGAAGACGGAACGGAATGCTTTCAGGAGCCTCCGTTGTCTTCAGTTCAGTTTTGTCCCCATTGACAATGAATGGGGACAAAACTGAAGCGTTTTTTTCCGGTATTGAGCCCCTATGACGGAACTCAATACCGGAATTTAAAAACGCAAGTGTGAAAGTAGCCTTAGTCTAAGTCGTGTTAAGCCCATTTATTCCCGAACCTCAGAATTCACCTTACTATCTCCTTAGACCTTGCAAGATGACAGATTAAGTGCCATTCAGGAGTCAGAGTCTAGAACAGAAGGTATAACTATGAAGTGACTTGAACATTCAGCCATTCGAGAGCCCCTCTTTTAAAGCTGTGACCAGCCTGTTGGTTGCTAGAATTAAAGCCATAGCGTCTCCACAGTCAAAAGAATTTGTCTTTTGAATATATGCAAAGCTAAAATTGATGGCTCACCTAAATAACAAAATACTAAAAAAAAAAAAAAAAAAAAAAAAAAAAAAAAAAAAAAAAAAAAGAGGTTTCTGTTTTATTGCATTGCACTCTGAATATATCAGCACATAGGTAGGTGCAGGAGCTCAACAACAATCTGGTGCCTACAGATACAGAGAAAATAGGATATATAATAATGGGCAGGTGATCAAAAACAAACATGTGCAAATGTGAGATAAAAAAAAAAAGCAAACAAATTATTTGAATTGATGTGTAGATACATAAACTTTATAGGTGTGATCTCAATAAACCAAACGATGACTGCAGGCCTCGCAGTTATGTGCTCATGTGGATCCACATTTAATAAATGAATACAGCAGGGGCAAAAAGACCAATTGAGAAATAAAGAAATAGAAGTCACAGATCATTGACGTTACTAGCCTCCCTAGGGTCACCCACAATGCTAGGGAGGCTCGTCCCCATCTGCCATTGGCTGCTCCCCCCCCCCCCAGCACCAGATGTTTTCATCTGTGCACCAGGAGAAGCAGCAGCGGTGTGGGAAGTGGGGACCTGGGTCAGTATATTCAGTATTAACTCAGCAAATCAACTGCATGTACAAAAACCTGCACAGTGTTTAGAATTGTAGCTTACCGCCACCACTTGGCGTCCGCTGTTCTAGTTTTCGCAAGTGTATACGGAAGTTAGTGCGGTCATCCGTAGATTGAAGTCGGCAAGCCAGCCACGTGCAAAAGGCTTGTGGAGTTTGTGATTAGCTTCTATTCACGGCTACAGAGGGAGCAGAAGCTCCGAAACGCATATAGCCATTTTATTTAGCGTGACGATTTGATGTGGAAGCATTATTTAAATGTTTGGTGCCATCTTAAAGGGTTTCTGTCACCAGTTTTTTTGGTATGAATCAGGCTGACATTAGAGATGTGCTAATGTCACCTGATTCCAAATATGTATCTGTTTTATTTACTGGTGCCCCCATTTTTATATAAAATGAACTTTTATTTTATGCTAATAAGGCCTCTAGGTGCAAGGGGAGTTACCTCTGCTCCTAGAGGCTCTGTTGATTGACAGGACCAGGCAGAGAAGAAACACTCAGTTCACCATAGCTTTTAAGGACCTTCAATGATGTCATGACCATGTGATTAGTCACATGGTTAGGATCACACAAACAGCCTGTCTCCTCCTAAACCATGTGACTGATCACATGGTCATGACATCATTGAAGGTCTTAAAAGCTATGGTGAATGGAGTGTTTCTTCTCTGCCTGGTTATGTCAATCAACAGAGCCTCTAGGAGCAGGGGTAACGCCCCTTGCACCTAGGAGCCTTATTAGCATAAAATAAAAGTTCATTTTATATAAAAATGGGGGCACCAGTAAATAAAACAGATATATATTTGGAATCAGGTGACATTAGCACATCTCTAATGTCAGCCTGATTCATACCGAAAAAACTGGTGACAGAAACCCTTTAATAATACAGAACTTTAATGCAAAGAAAGCTGGCAAGTCTGGAGCACTACAGCCTTCAGCAGACCTTTCATGCACAGTTGATCTGCTGAAGCCCGGCGTGCCCACCTGGTGGAGATTTTAAAGACTTTCCCATCTATTTGGGAAGCCGGTCCGTCCGGAGGATCACAAACTCCACAAGCCTTTTGCACGCGGCTGGCCTGCCGACTTCAATCTACGGATGACCGCACTAACTTCAGTATACGCTATAACTGCGGAAACCAAGTGGTGGCGGTAAGCTACGATACTAAACACTGTGCACACACTGCAGGTTTTTATATGAAGTCGATTTGCCAAGTTAATGATACAATGTGTTTTGTGCAGAGGCAAATATAAAAGTGGTGTTAACGTCATCACTTTGAAAATTTCCCCTAATATTACCGTACACGTCGGTGAGGAAGGCACGAGCCAGAGCCATACAGATACAATATGGATGATGTCCATATGGCATCCGTTTGTTTTTGGGTTTTTTTCAGATCCATTGTAACAATGCCTGTCCTTGTCTGCAAAACAGACAAGGGCAGGCAGACCCATTAAAATGGTCCTCATCCAATCCAAAACACAAAAAAAAAAAAAAAACCCACATGGAACGGAAACAAAGTGCGTGAATGTAACCTAATAAGCATCATAGAAAAGGATATAGTAACATCATTGATCTGTGACTTCTATTTCTTTTTAGTATTTTTGCCGCTGATCTATTCATTTACTAAATGTGGATCCACACGAGCACATAACTGCAGGGTCCGCAGTGAGAGACTAACTGGTTTGGTTCTATGAGATTACACCTATTGTGTTTATGTGTACGCATCCATTTAAAGGGTTTCTGTCACCAGTTTTTTCGGCATGAATCAGGCTGACATTAGAGATGTGCTAATGTCACCTGATTCCAAATATATATCTGTTTTATTTACTGGTGCCCCCATTTTTATATAAAATGAACTTTTATTTTATGCTAATAAGGCTCCTAGGTGCAAGGGGCGTTACCTCTGCTCCTAGAGGCTCTGTTGATTGACAGGCCCAGGCAGAGAAGAAACACTTCATTCACCATAGCTTTTAAGGACCTTCAATGATGTCATGACCATGTGATCAGTCACATGGTTTAGGAGGAGACAGGCTGTTTGTGTGATCCTAACCATGTGACTTATCACATGGTCATGACATCATTGAAGGTCCTTAAAAGCTATGGTGAATGGAGTGTTTCTTCTCTGCCTGGTCCTGTCAATCAACAGAGCCTCTAGGAGCAGAGGTAACGCCCCTTGCACCTAGAGGCCTTATTAGTATAAAATAAAAGTTCATTTTATATAAAAATGGGGGCACCAGTAAATAAAACAGATATATATTTGGAATCAGGTGACATTAGCACATCTCTAATGTCAGCCTGATTCATACCGAAAAAACTGGTGACAGAAACCCTTTTTAAACTAACATTTTGCTATTTGCATTTTTTCCTCTCTATTAAAAACACATGTTTGTTTTGAGCACTCGCCCATTATTACATATTATAGTTTTGACTAAAAAAAAAAAAATAAATAAATGAATTCCTGTCTGGAATGTTCAGCCCCTATTTTACAGCCCTATGTCGCCATGGTAACACTCCGACTACATGGGGTTGTTTTGTAGTCTGTTACAATGGAGATACACAGGTCTGCAAACAACGTAGACAAAACATTCGATTTCAGCAAATAAATCTTCGATTAGTGAAAAGGTTCCTCAAATTTACCAACATAACTTGGTGCCCATTTGGCGGTTATGGCAAGATCTCTGCTTGCTGTCTTCCCAAAGGGACCAGTGTTTACTTCCAGGGCATGTGATGGACAAAACACGGCTCTAATACCGCAACTCTGTGTACCTCACGTGACCAGGACAGTGAGCAATGAATGCTCCAACCAGATGACAACAAACAGAGATCTTGAAAAGGATTCAGAAAATATACAAAGATGTACAGCCATGAGGTGCGCTGTACAGACAAGCACAGACAAGTGTGGTGTCACGCTGTGGTACCTGGCTGCTGGCACACAGGGTCATTGTGAAAATGCTAAAAAGATGAAATCTCATTGAGGGGGAAGGGGGGGGGGCGGGGGTGTTACCTGCACCCCAACACTGGTACAGAAGTGTCCGCAAAACCTACACTTTAATCTAAACCTTTCCAGAGAATCTGATCTAATGCACAAAGTGTCTTCTGCTGCTACAGCTCCATCTGGTGGAGAAGCACAGACACTGCACACACCACTGACCAGGCCGAGCAAGCCAGTGCGACCAACTTAAAAATTATGCATGGGAATAGGTCAGCAATATTAATTTCTTGGATATCCTGTTTAAAGGGGTTCACCGGGAAGAAAATGAAAATAATTAAATATTACTTTATTATAAATATATTCCCAAATACCTTTCATTAGTTATAATGGCTCGTTTTGTCTAGGGAGCAATTAGGAGAAAAAAAATGGCCGTCGTCCTATTAGTGCATACAGAAACTGTCCTAATCACACAGAGAAGTTACTTCACAACACTGAGGTAAACAGCTGCCTCATCCTCCTCTCTGCTCGTCAGGGATTATGATACTGAATACAGATGATAAGATCTTCAGCTTAATCTCTGTAGGAATGGAGAAGATGAGGAGACATGAAGTACAGAGGACAGACTGTGGTAATGGAGACTACATACAAGTGCTGCTGCTCATCAGCCACATCTGCTCATCTGTATTCATAATCCCTGACAAGTATAGCAGAGAGGAGTATGAGGCAGCTCTTTACCTCAGTGTTGTGAAGTAACTTGTCCTCCTGTGTGATTAGGACAGGTTCTGTGTGCACTAATAGGACGGCGGCCATTTAGTTGCTCCCTAGACAAAACAAGCCATTATAAATAATGAAAGGTATTCGGGAATATATTTATAATGAAGTAATATTTAAGTATTTTCATTTTCTTAATTCCCGGAGAACCCCTTTAAGGAAAGCTGTAAAAATCTATGTACTGAGCTCCCTCTAGTGGTGGTTGCAGGAAACTGCAGCATATTTATGTAAAGAAGAGAGAGTTCAGCCCCAGGCCCCCCCCCCCCCCCCTTTCATCCTTGGGCACCATAGTCAGACTGTCAGCACATGACAGTCACGGGGCAAAGGGCCAGGATCACAGATGTCTTCAATTTCTGGATAGGTCATCAGTATCTGATTGGTGGGGGGGGGGTTTGACCCCTCATCAGCTGTTTAAGGCGGCGCTGGCGCTTCTGTGAGCCGACGCGGCACAGCGCCGTCCATTGTATAGTGGCCGTGATTGGTATTGCGCTCAGCTCCACTCACTTCTATGAGGCTGAGCAGCGCCTAGGTCACGTGACAAGATAAACACAATGTCACTGCCTTCTCAAACAGCTGAGTCCCGAGTGTCAGACCCCCACCGATCAGATACTGAGGACCTATCCTGAGGATAGGCCATCAGTATTAAAATCCCAGGAAAACACCTTTAAAAAGGTAAAACATTTATCCAACATGGCGACCGCCGTTTAGAAAGCACGTACACACAGTAATACACTGGGGTCAGAACTCCTCGTACCTCTTTCGGTTTGCTGGCGATCGCTACGCTGCCATCTTTATTGTATTTTATAGGCGCTCCTCCTTGTTGGATCAGCGTGCCGTAACCCGTGGGCGTATAAAACGCCGGGATACCTGCGCCGCCGGCCCGAACCTTCTCTGCAAGGGTTCCCTGTGGGATAAGAAAAAAAAATCTCCATGAAACCTTTATTCTGCTGTAACAGGAAAATCCTCTTCTATTAGAGACCTGACAACACTGAAGTGCAGGGTTATCAGTTACATGCATCACGATATGGGCTTGGCATTTGCTGCTGAAGTCTGTATGGAGCCATGGTTGTGCTGATGCTGCCTGTTTTTTGTTTTTTCCCCTCCTTGCTTATGGTTTCCCTACAGTGGTGTGCCGTGCTGGCTGATGGGGCATATCGGATCCATGACCTTCTGTACCAGGATCCCACATGCCCCATCAGCCAGCCAATTACTGTGTGATTCCCCCTCACCACTACAGGGCACACAACTGTAGGGAAACCATAGGCAAGGAGGGGGGGATTTGCAGAGGATTACCCATCATGCATTGCAAGTGCTGAGATCTGCAGCATCAGTTTACATGTAAGAAGTCAGAATCACCCCACAGGGCAATGTCTGCGCTACAGATTTTCCATCCATAATTCCACAGCAGAAAGTCGCCAGCGCATGCGCCCCACGTGGATGGTGGAGATCATGTAAGAGACACCGCTGACGGTCGTGCATGTCATGTTCCGCATGTAAAGTGAGGACAGGAAGTCTATGGAGGACGGAGCACCTGAGGGACCAGCTCCACCTCCAGCTCTCCTTGAAGATACTGCCTTTCAAACTCCACATTCTCCCCGACGTAGGAGGACACCATGCGCTTGATCTGCCGGGTCTTCAGGAGTAATCCCAGGCCGAAGTCATCGACTCTGCAGAAAGAGGATCAGAGGAGCAGGATGAGAAACAAGAAGGTGACCGCAACTTCATGGAAGACCTACAAATCTAGTGGTGAAGTGAGGACATTCACTTTCTGGGCCTTTGCTATAATACGCAACGAGGTGATCAATCTTACTGAAACAGAGCACCAAACCCCCTGCACAGACATCAGATGAAAGGGGTCCTCTCACTTCAGTAAATGGCATTTATCATGTAAAGAAAGTTAAGACAAGGCACTTACTAATGTATTGTGATTGTCCATATTGCCTCCTTTGTTGGCTGGATTCATTTTTCCATCACATTATTCACTGCTCGTTTCCATGGTTACGACCACCCTGCAATCCATCAGTGGTGGTCGTGCTTGTACACTATAGGAAAAAGCATCATCCTCTCTGGTGGCCGGGACCAAGGGAGCGCACATAGGCCGGTGCTTTTTCCTATAGTGTGCAAGCACGACCACCACCGATGGATTGCAGGGTGGTCGTAACCATGGAAACGAGCAGTGAATAATGTGATGGAAAAATGAATCCAGCCAGCAAAGGAAGCAATATGGAGAATCAGACGTCTCAACTGTCCACCCGCAGCGGTCAGCTCAGCTGGAAGGTTATTCCACAGACGTGGTACTGTACATGTCAATGTGACCGCAACACAGCAATTAAAGAAAAACGCCCGCAAAATTTTTTATTCTCTGACCTGTTAGAAAGCTGCATGATGTAATCTGTAGTGAATGTCATTTTCTTATCAGAGGCTGAAATTGAGAATTTCCCCTCCTCTTCTTATTGTAGCTGGGTCATGTGACCAACTCCCTGACCTCCAACTGACCCAGGACAGGAAGCCAGTAACTGCTCTATTCATTCCTATGAGACTGAAAGTGAGGCTCCCATAGGAATACATAGAGGAATAGACTTCCTGTCCACACACAAGATAGGGCTCGTTCACATCAGCGTTATGCTTTCCGTTTGTGTTTTCCGTTATAACATGGTTATAACGGAAAATAACGGAAACCATAAGACGGAAGTCAAAACGGAAGCCTTTAGAGGCATTCCGTTTTAATCCGTCATAATAGAAGCCTATGAGAATCATAACGGATCCATTTGGTTCCCGTTATGCAAAACGGAAAACAAAGTCCTGTCGACAGGACTTTGTTTTCCGTTCAGCATAACGGAACTCAGACGGATCCGTCATAATAGAAACCTATGAGAATCATGACGGATCAAAACGGAAGCCTCTAAAGGCTTCCGTTTTGACTTCCGTCTTATGGTTTCCGTTATAACCATGTTATAACGGAAAACACAAACGGTAAGCATAACGCTGATGTGAACCCACCCATACTGTGTTATCTGGTGAGTCTGATTGCTGGTCACATGACACAGATGAGAAACATCAGGGAGATACAACTCACAAATACAGACACTGGTAAGAAAATGAGATTCACTACAAATTATACCATGTACATTTCTAGCAGGACATGGAATACATGTTTTTGCAGGAGTTCTTTAAGGGAAAAATTTATATATATTAAAAAAATAGGAAAAAAAAAAAAAAAAAAAAAAAAGTACTTTTCTTGAAAATTCACCTAAAAAAGCTAAATCAAAAAGTGATAAAACAAATAAATAAAATAAATAAATCCCCCACACACACAGCTATGTGAATTGAAAAGTTCAAGAGTTATGGAGTTATGGATCCTGGAAGACAGAGAAGGAAAAAAAAAAATTTTTTTTAAAAGTAAAGAAAATTATTGTGGCAGGAAGGGGTTAACTGAGGCCCTCGGCCATATACCTATATATCCTGTGCTGTTACCAAACACAAAGTAAACAGAGAATCCAGATAGGGGTTATCTATCCATGTAGATGAGCCATCAATGTCCGGGGGTCAGATAACGGGCGAGCGCCCTGCTCCGCACACTGGATGCCAGCAAAAGATTTACAGATCCTCCTACAGATGCACCACACGGATCAGTCATCCCTCCACCTCCTAGCAGTCGGCTTACTGCAGCTGCCCTGTATGTGGCAGTGGGATACTGCTGGGAACTATGCTACTGTGAGGGGGCACATATCTGGGCATCGCTACTGTGAGGGGGTCATTAAGGGGACTGGGCGTGTACAGTTTTGTTTTGGGTGGAGTTAGAGGCGTGGCCTAGTACAAAAAAAAATTGCTGCAGCGCTGCGCACAGTGTCCCTCTTTGTGCTTTCCAAGAGTTGGAGGTAATGAGCGACATCCACCATGGAAGACGATATAACGGTCATAAAGGTAGTCACCCAGCTTTCCCAGCATATTAGGACACGCCCCTGAGAGATCTACTCATTAAGATAAGGTTACGCTCCAGTGTCCTACAGTGGGTATAGTCAGGAGATAAGTGACCCTGGATATCAGTACGGCGGGATAGGCAGTGTAACGGGCTGTGGATACGTATAGGACCGCGGCAGTGCTGAGGACCCCAGGACGAGTCCCGGGAGAAGAGCCCCCCCCACCCTCCTGGCAGGGGCGTCATTAATTTAAACCTCACAGCAAGGTCAGGGAAGGATTTTCCAGCCGCACAAGACATGCTAATCTCACAAGACAAGAGTGAGGTCACAGCCTTAAAGGGGCGGTCCAGGATTAGAAAAAACATGGCTGCCTTCTTCCAGAAATAGCACCTCACCGCCCACAGCTCAACGTCAAAGTAAACGGAGCCGAGCTGTAATACCAGACATAACCCTGCAGGCAGAGGGGCGCCATTTTTTTTCCCCCCCAGCAGCCATAATTTTTCCTAATCGTGTACAAATTCTAGAAAGTCCCAGGGACTCCTGACAAAGAGGCGAGACTTTCCAGAAGAGTGGGCGTGTCCCCCAGGCACCGCATCCTGACTAAATGTCCCATTATCTTCACCCCAACCCCCAGGGGTCAGTCCTGACAACTTGTCAGCTCTTATCAGGAGTAGTGTGAATATGAAGTTTTATTCTGCCAGGCTCTGCTGTTCCTGGTGTCCAGGAGGCGGAGCTTCACTGTGAGGTGCTCTGCATTGAGCTGATTCAAAGCCCCTCCCCTCTGCTGTGAGTGACAGCTGTAGCAGCCAACCAGGAGACAACTGTCGCTCCAAGCAGAGGGAGGGGGCTGTGAAGCAGCTCCACCTCCTGGACACTTTCAGGAGGAGAATCTAGCAGAATAAAACTTCATATTCACACCACTCCTGATGAGAAAAGCTCCACAAAATGTATTCTTCTCTCCCTGCCCCCATACCTAGTGCTGTCAGTAGTGTAGCATGGTGAAAACTGCTGACGGACCCCGCACAGCCTGAACGCTGAATTTCACAGCCCGATTCTGAACCACACACTACATCTATAGGCTTCCTCATAGTCACCTAGGCGCCATCTTGTCTCTTATCTCACGGTGACGGCCTCATCACCTCATTAAGACTTAACGTACAGAGGGCGGTAAATCATTGACAAGAGGTTATCGTTCAGCTGCCGTGTGTCAGGAGCAGCTTCGTTAGCCAGTGCAAGACATCGGTACAGATGCAGCAGAGCCGAGCGTGCAACCTAGTGCAACCCATAACATGACACTGCATCAGTGACTCAATATAAGACAGGGTATATGGAGATCTCACAAAGTCAGCTCTGCTACATCAGCTCTGGAGAAGGCCCGGCACTCACCCAGCGTTGTTGCTCACGGCCGTTATTCCCTTCACGCCAGTTTTAAGGAGACCCCCGATAAGATTCTCTGGAATACCGCACAAGCCGAAGCCTGGGGAAGAACAAGCAGTACTGTCAGAGGGAAGTGTCACTGCGCAGTCCCCGCCTGAGCAGGGGGTCCCCTAAACTTCGGCCCCTCCCACGTCCTCGTGACCTGCTCATAGTCAGCGGAGGGGATGGAAGATTTACTAATGCAAGGTCCCATCAATATAGGGGAGCTCTAACAGACAGGAGACCAATTTAACCTTCAGCAGGATCAACCCCATTAAGCTTAGCAGGGTTGATACTGCTGATTCAAGTAATACTCTTGATAATCTATTCCTGAGGGAAGGGAGGTACTCAATATGCAGGTGCACCGAGGGGTGTGGCCTAGCCGCTTGGTGCAACTCAGACTTCCAGTCATAAGCGTCTGCTTGGAGGGGGTCTAACAGCTGGGACCCCCACTGATCACAAAAACGGGGGTCCCGTCTACCCTGTCCCAACTGAGCAGCAGCGCACATGCTTGACTGCCGATTCACTGAGACAAGGGAGACGGGACCCCTCTTCTTGCGATAAGTTGGAGGGTCCCCAGAGGTCGGACCCCTCCCCCCCACTGACCAGACAATTATGTTATGGACACACGATGGGGGTCAGGCCCGTCCCCCACAATCAACCAGAGGACACTTACCGCCAACCAGCAGCGTAGATCCATCCGGGATGTCCCTCACCGCCTCCACCGGATCGCTGTAGAACTTGGCGCCTTGTGAACCGGATGTGGAGAAGTAACAGGCGCAGACCTGAAATCACAGAGGGGGGGGGGGGGGGTCAGTCAGCGGAGGAACGAGAGGACACACCCCCAATAACTAGGGCTGGTGCTGCCTGGTGGCGGTATTATAATGGATCCGACAACAGCCTATGACAGGAGCACCTGTCCATGTAGGAGATAAGTGGAGGGAGGAGTCTGAGCCGCTTATCTCCATCTTCCTACTGTAATAGAACCTTACCCCAGGTGACAGGGTCAGTGTAGACCCAATAGTGCCTGGCCCCGAAATCTCATGGGTGCGTGTACACCGCCTGGCCCCGTCACCCAAAGCAGTGGGGTGCAACAGCAACATCCTCGTTGCACCAAAGGATTCAGCTGCGTCACAGGATATTTCAAGTAATGTTTCCAACACATAGGGTGCGAGATCGGGACAAAACTGCATCAAAATCCATAACCAATGCGTAAAATCCGTAACACACCCCCCCCGTGCTGAGGACAAGGCGGTTACTGGTTGTGCCACCACCACTGTCACTTGTAAGTGACCTTGTGTGAGACGCCCTCATGTGAGAACAATGCCGGTGAAAGCCGCAGTCATGTGATCCCAGGGACACCTTCTAGTGACAGTCAGTCAGCACACAGCCCCCGTCTGCTGCCGCACAGCCTCTCTATATAAAAGTCAGTCACCCCGGAACCTGGATAATGAAGAACCACAGGCTCCTGGGAATAGTCAACTGCAAGAATTTGTCAGGAAAAAAAAAAAAAAAAAAGTAACACTGACCCAGGTGGAGCGGTCGGGGGAGGCGCAGCCCATTACCAGGGAGGTCACCCCATGGCCGGTTCTGCCTGTCCATTGGCACAGTCTCCAAAACTGCATGTGAACTGCAGGGCAGCCTCACATGGGGAAGGATCGGTGCCACGAAAAAAAAACAAAAAAAAAAAACAAAAAAAAAAAACAGGGTGATGGAATCCTGCGAGAGTAGAAAAATATTCTCTTATTTGTGAGTGCACAGAACGGCTTCAGGCCTGCCCTTGGTGCACTTAACTACTCATTTGCATACAGATTTTTCCAATAAGTGACAGGAATCATTACATTCAGCCAAGCAGCACAAGGACAGTGCATCAGTCACAGCGACACTCCCTTTAACACTGACATGGTGACTCCCAATGCCCCCCATGAAATACTTATGGTATATTCCATAGAATACAAAAATTAAATCCCCCCTTTAAGTGTGGCAGTTCCACAGTAAGACATTTTCCAGGTTTCTGTCTTTGCCCCTAAGCTTCCATTCACACTGTGCAGTCCAATCTGAAGTTTATTGCTGCAAAATCATGAAGATTCCACTGAGAGCAGCAAAAAGAAAAAGCCAGATGGCCGCAGCGTGTATACACAGTCATAAGAATACAAGTGAGAGGAGATGCGGCACTCTGCCCAGTACCAGGCCCCACCTGGCGGCCCCTGTGCCCTGGGACCCCACATCAACCCAAAACCGCCATCACCCACAGCTGCTGTGGACCGGGCACCACCAGGACCGGGCAGCCAGCAGGGCACCCACTACTGGTGACGTCAAGGTCACGGTCACGCAGTCAGACTTGTGGCGCAGACCGCAGCGGTACCGCACAGCAGCAGCACAGGCCGTCACGGCGGCGGGGTACTTACCTGGCCGGGAGTGCTCCTCTGCAGGCTCAGGCCTCTCCGGAGAGTCGGGAGGAATCTACAGACCGCCATCATCATCCAGCACCGAGTAGAGGCGGGAGAGGAGCAGCACTGCCAGGAGGAGGGACAAGGGGGGGCCTCCCAATATATAGCCGCCTTGCAAGGCGCCAGTGTCCGGGGACAGGTGGATGTAGCAGAGCTGAGTGTGCTGGGACAGCTGTCATATGCAGAGATATAGCAGAGCTGAGTGTGCTGGAACAGCTGTCATATACAGACATATAGCAGAGCTGAGTGTGCTGGGACAGCTGTCATATACAGACATATAGTAGAGCTGAGTGTGCTGGGGCAGCTGTCATATACAGAGATATAGCAGAGCTGAGTGTGCTGGGACAGCTGTCATATACAGACATATAGTAGAGCTGAGTGTGCTGGGGCAGCTGTCATATACAGAGATATAGCAGAGCTGAGTGTGCTGGGGCAGCTGTCATATACAGAGATATAGCAGAGCTGAGTGTGCTGGGGCAGCTGTCATATACAGAGATATAGCAGTGTTGGGGCAGCTGTCCTCTATAGCGATAGAGCTGAGTGTGCTGGAGGAGCTGCCTGTCATATATAGTGACATAGCAGGGCTGAGTGTGCTGGGGCAGCTGTCATATATAGTGACATAGCAGGGCTGAGTGTGCTGGGACAGCTGTCATATATACAAATAGCAGAGCAAAGTGTGCTGGAGGAGCTTTCATATATATAGAGAGAGACAGATAGCATCCGATTCATTGCAATGAGAACCTGCGGCTGAGGATTTTTCTGGACCCGGCCCATAATGTACACGTCCATTCTTGGTGCTGTAAGGCGGCGTTCACACAGAGGAACAGCCCCCCCCCGCAATTTAGTCTAATGGCCGTTATCGCCGTCTGTGGGTGAAAACGGACAGAAATACGACAAGTTCTGTTTCCTGACGGCCGCCGTTCACTGGCCGTGTGAGTAGCCCTGTAGACTGCAGCTGGTTCTAAAAACGGTCGTTTTTCACTTTGAACGTGGCCTTCAGCCTCCATTGAGTTCGATGCGTGTAGAGAACACATAGCATCCGGATACAGTCCGGGCAGAAAAAAACGGAAACGCTGAACACAATCGCAGACAGAACTGATTGAACTTGATCGAACCTTTGGTTTTCCCCTGAGCAGATCCTGACACAATCCGGATCGTTTGTGTAAACCCTAAGGCTGCCCGCATGAGGATTTATGTGCATTTCTGCGGAATATCCGCACCAAAATCCGCAATTTCTAACTGTGGTTTTGGGTGTGGATTTGTTGCTGTTTCACGCTGCCTTTTTTTTACTGCATGTAAATCCATGTGGAAAAACGATGCATAAGGGCTCAGGCATATGAGTGTTGTGCATATGTATGTTGCGGTCCGCAAAACACGGAACGGACATGGAACGCACGTGGAGTCATTTCCGTTTTTTTCAAGCCCCATTGAAATGAATGGTTCTGTAAAAAAAAAAAAACGCAGGTGGAAAAAAAAATATGTTCGTGTGCATGAGCCCATACAGACACGGAATTCAAACAGAGTGATTTCCGTTTTTTTGAGGCCCCATTGAAATGAATGGTTCTGCATACAAGCTGCAAATAAAAAAAACGGAACAGACAAAAAGTACGTTCACGTGCATGAGCCCTAATCCTAAGGGTATGTTCACACATCGCGGACACGATGGTAATTCTCCATCTGGGAATTGCGTGCAGAAAACCTGCAGTACCGGCAAAGTAAATGGGGGTCATTTATTAAGGCTCAACCAACTGCCATACGTGGTGAAAAACCGCCCGTGCGACTAAATATTGTTATAAAGGAAGCTGCAACTATTTTAGTTATGAGTCCATTTTTAACCAGCCATGTGACAATATTTAGTCGCACGGCTGATTTTACCTGTGTTCGTCAGTTGGGCCGAGTGGAGGCGTGCGAATTTACTAACATTTACACCTGGAAACAGTTTCTGTGGCAAAAATCATATGTAGTACACTGGGGGAGAGTTATCAGAACTGGCTTAGTTGCCCATAGCAACCAATCAGATTCCACCTTTCATGTTGCACAGCTCCTTTAGAAAATAAAAGATGGAATCTGATTGGTTGCCATAGGCGACTGAGCCAGTTCTACTTTACACCAGTTCTAATAAATCTCCCCCATATTTCTTAAAGGGTTATTCTCATTTTAGACAATGGGGGCATATCGCTAGGATATGCCCCCATTGTCTTATAGGTGCAGGTCCCACCGCTGGGACCCGCACCTATATCGAGAACGGAGCCCCCGAAGTGAATGAGGGCGTACTGCGCATGGGCAGCCGCCCTCCATTCATTTCTATGGGGCCGCCGAAAATAGCCGAGCGCTGGCTCGGCTACTTCCGTCGGCTCCATAGAAATGAATGGGAGCCGACCGCGCATGCACGGCCCGGCTCCCATTCATTCCTATGAGCGGCGCGGGGAGCTGCGCCTGGTGGTGGCCGGACCCCCGGAATCCTGGGGTCCTCCAGGCGCAGCGCTCCCCGCTCCTTTCTGGCTATAGGTGCGGGTCCCAGCGGTGGGACCCGCACCTATAAGACAATGGGGGCATATCCTAGCGATATGCCCCCATTGTCTAAGATGAGAATACCTCTTTAAGATCTGATGCACTTTGCTGCTTCTGTATGACACTGCAGATTCGCAGCACGAAAATCCACAACAATAAATCTGAAACATTTCAGTCATGTGTGAACAAAGACCAAGGGTGTAGTCACTTAAAGAAGAACTCCCGCAAAAATTTTTATTCTCTGACCTGTTAGAAAGCTGCATGATATAATCTGTAGTGAATGTTATCTTCTTATCAGAGTCTGTATTTGTGAGTTATCCCCTCTCTTCTAATTGTAGCTGGGTCATGTGACCAACTCCCTGACCTCCAACTGACAGGAAGCCAGTAACTGCTCTATTCATTCCTATCAGACTGAAAGTGAGGCTCCCATAGGAATACATAGAGGAATAGACTTCCTGTCCACACATAAGATGCTGTGTGAGTTGGTGAGTCTGATGGTCACATGACACAGATGAGAAACATTAGGGAGATATAACTCACAAATACAGACACTGGAAAGAAAATGACATTCACTACAGATTACATCATGTACATTTCTAGCAGGATATGGAATAACATTTTTTGCGGGAGTTCTTCTTTAAAGTATGTCATATTTTTTATTTTATTAGAGCTCAGCATGTATACCTGAGTCTGTCAGTGATTGTCAAAAGATGTAATTACCTTATAATAACAGCTTTCATTAATGTCCCCTGTCCCTTTCCAGTGGTTCCTTAACCCTTAGACTCCCAGCGCCGTACATGTACGGCGCTGGGGCGATGCGGACACAGCAGAGACTGTTTCTAACAGCAGAGACTTGAGGCTACTTACCCCATTGGTGGCGTCTTGTTGGGCCTTTAGATGCCGTGATCACGGCATCTAGTTGCGTCTTAACCCGGAAGCGTACGCTTCCGGGTGATGTACAGACACCCTGTGTGGCCAATCGGGGTGTCTGTACACGATCTGAAAGCTGTAAACCTCGCTGATGAGGTAGCAGGAAAGAAATTCCAAATCGGGTGAAATTGCAAAAAAAACGCTATTCCGGTACAGTTCTACGGGTTTCTTATTTACAACATTCGATGTGCATTAAAACTGATCCATTACTTTCATTCTACAGGTCAGTACGAATCCGGCGATACCTAATATGTATAGTTTTTCCTGCGTTTTGATAAAATAATTATAAAGTTGGCCTTTTTTTTTTTTTTGGTTGTCATATCTTGACCCCTATAACTTTTTGGTATTTATGTGTACGGAGCTGTATGGGGGCTCATTTTTTGCGGGGCGATCTGAAGTTTTTATTGATACCATTCTGTGGGTGTGTATGACTTTTTGATCACTTTTTATTTAATTTTTTTAAGAAAAAAAAGCGACAAAAAACTGCGAATCGCCATTTGGACGCTTTTTTCCGCCACAGAATTCGCAGTATTGGAATTTTTTTATATATATTTTAAAAGTATGGGCGTTTTTTGTCACGGTGATACCCATGATGTCTATATTTATTGTTATTTAGGTATTTATTTTTTAATTATACGGAAAGGGGGGTGATTTGAAATTTTATATATTTTGTATATATTTTTTAACATTTTTTTTAATTTTTTTGTGATTATTTTAAAGCTCAAATATGAGCTTATATATTGTGTTTTTTTCTTTTTCTTTATGAGCAATCATTGATTTACTAGATGGAGATAAATCCAAAATTTGCTAATTTCTTATCCTGGCCTGCCATCTAGTGGCCAGAATAAGAATTGCAGTTTGAAAACTGTAATCCTCACCAGCGAGGATTACAGTTTTCATACGGTGTACAGACACCCCGATTGGCCACTCGGGGCGTCTGTACACCACCCAGAAGCGTACACTTCCGGGTTCAGACGCATCCTGATGCCGTGATCACGTGTGATCACGGCATCAGAAGGCCCAGGACGACGCGGTAAGTAGCGGCAAGTCTCTACTGTTAGAAACGCGGGCGAGCGGGCGTCATGTCCCCGCACCAGCGCCGTACATGTACGGCGCTGGTCGGGAAAGGGTTAAAAAATAAATACCTAAATAACAATAAATATAGACATCATAGGTATCACCGTGACCGAAAACGCCCGTACTTTTAAAATATATTTTAAAAATTCCAATACGGCGAATTGTGTGGCGGAAAAAAGCGTCCAAATGGCAATTCGCTGTTTTTGGTCGCTTTTTTTTTCTTAAAAAAATTAAATAAAAAGTGATCAAAAAGTCATACACACCCCAAAATGGTATCAATAAAAACTTCAGATCGCCCTGCAAAAAATGAGCCCCCATACAGCTCTGTACACATAAATACCAAAAAGTTATAGGGGTCAAGATATGACAACCAAAAAAAAAAAAAAAGGCCAACTTTATAATTATTTTATCAAAACGCAGGAAAAACTATACATATTAGGTATTGCCGGATTCATACTGACCAGTAGAATGAAAGTAACCGGTCAGGTTTAATGAACATCGAACGCTGTAAATAAGAAACCCGTAGAATTGTAGCGGAATAGCGTTTTTTTTGCAATTTCACCCGATTTGGAATTTTTTTCCCGCTTCCCACTACACCATATGCAATATAAATGGTGGCGTTGGAAAGTACAACTTGTCCCGCAAAAAAATAGGCCTCATACAGCTATGTGAACAGAAAAATAAAACAGTTATGGCTGTTTGAAGGCAGGGAGCGCAAAACGAAAATGCAGAACCGAAAAAACCTCCGGTACTGAAAGGGTTAAAAGACCGTTGCTAGGCCTTGTCTGTCTTCCCTTCAGTGTAAACAGACGACAGAGGGGCTACACTAGGCTAGGGCTACACGACAACGACATTTGTCATGCAACATTTTGTCCCACCAATGTCGCGCGACAATTTTTATATTGCTAGCCTATGGTGTCGCACTGCGACATGCAACATGCTGCGACACGACAGCCGCAAAAACTCCATTCAAGATGGCTTTTTCTGCATGTGTCGCAGTCGCAGTATTACACCATGGAATTGCATTATAAAAATTGTCATGTAGCCCTAGCCTTAGGCGTCAGAGTGAGGAGGCGTGTCTCTCAGTACTGTAATCTGATTGGCTGGCAGGGAGCTGCTGGCTACAGGAAGTGTGTATGTGAAGTGAGGGAAGGCAGTTCTGGCCTCAGTGAACTGGCAGAGGAGCGATCTTGAGAAGATCCTAATATTGTAGAGGTTAAAACAGCGGTAACTAAGGGAAAAACTCAAGGAAAACAGTGGTATGTGAAGAAACTAAAGATTGCTTTATGTGTAATGCTGCAGCAGCAATAACATAGGCTAATATTAATTTTTTAAAATTTTTTGACAACATGACAGTTACACTTTAACATACCTCCCAACCGTCCCAGATCCAGTGGGACAGTCCCGGATTGCAGTGGCTGTCCCGGTACGGGGGGAGCTATGTCCCAGTTTCTGACAGCTGTCTCTGTGTCCATAGGATGCAGAGACAGTTGCCTGTTACATGAAGAAGCTGACAGCCGGCATCGGCTGGCTGCTTCTTCCATCCTCCCTCCCATTCCCCCCTGCGGCTCTCCATACCTCTGGTCTGGGAGGGGGCGGGGTGACAGTCAGCATTGGCTCCGCCCCATCCAGACTAGACCAGCCAATGTCCTGCTGCTGCTAGGAAGAAGGTGAGTATATGGTGTTTATTTTTATTTTTTTTTACTTTCTGTGAGGGTCACAATGTGGGCATATTATTGAGGGCACAGCATATTACTGGGGGGCGCAATGTGGCATATTACTGGGGGCACAGCTATTACTGGGGGGGGCACAATATGGGCATATTATAGTGGGGCACAATGTGAGCATATTACTGGGGGACACAGCTGGTCATATTAATGGGGACACATAACTGGGGAATAATAACTATGTGGAGCAGTAAGGGGACTGGGTGGGATTGGGTGTATAGTTATGTTTTGGGCGGAGTTAGGCCCCATTCACACGACCATATTTGTATTTCCGCATCAATCCGCATTTTTGCGGATCGATGCGGAAAGGTACGGACCCCATTCATTTCCCCATAGGAGGAAAAAATGCGGAATGCACGCCGCGTGCATTCCGCAGCCATATTTCACGGCGGATTGGCTGCAAAAAAAATGAAACATGTCCTATACTTTGCCGCAAAAACACGTCCGTAGCCCCATTCAAGTCAATGGGTCCGCAAAAATGCGGAACGCTATGGAAGACTTTCCGTATGTCTTCCGTGTTTTTGCAGATCCATGTCCGTATATATGCATATATTCATATTTGGCTCTAAGGTGACAGTTTTAAAACACTTTTTTTTTTCTATTTTTTCAATTCACAGTCAAAATCTTTATGTAAAATAATTTCAAAGACACCTTCCGTATTTTTGCGGAAGTACCTCTGTACTTCCGTGCTGTATTTCTACGGAGCTAGGAACACATACGGTCGTGTGAATGGGGCCTTAGGCTATGTTCACACAGTGGAGTTTGACAAAATCCACTCTACGAGCAGACTCCTGCCGTGGTTTCCCGTGGCTTCTGCGCTACGAATGGGCCTGATTACTCTTTGCGCAGTCTGGAAAACCACACTCAAAAAATCTGCATGAATGGCGGTGTGGATTACCATTGAAAACAATGGCAGGTGGTTTGAGCGCAGATGCCGCCCAGTTTTCTGTGCAGAAATCCATGGCAAAAATCTGAACATAGCCTCAGGTTACATGCACACGGCAGGGTAGTGTAGACGGATTTTCCGTAAGTTTTATTTTTTGTTGTATTTTGCTGCGTTTCCACACAAAAATACTCACGTTACTTGGGGATTTTTACGTTGATTTTCCCCCAGGCTGCGGATTTCGAAAATCGAATCTAATTAGCTGTATTTATTATACTGCGGATTTTTCATATGAAAATCTGCGCACAGAACGCAGCGTATACACATACCCTAAGGCCACCTGCAGGCGGGTGAGCGCTCCTAAGATCCGTGCAGATTTATGTGCGTTTCTGCTGCATATCCGCACCAAAATCCGTAATGTCTAACAGCGTTTTTGATGCGGTTTTGCCGCATATCTCACCCTTACACTGAAAAGGGTGAAATCCGCAGCTAAAACCGCAAACATAATTGACGTTATTTAATTTGAAATCCGTGTGTCAGATTGGCGCACAGAAAAAAAATCTGCAAAGTGTACTCGTGATTTGTGTAATCTCATACACTTTACTGATACTGTAATACGCTATACCGCAAGTATCCCACAACGTGTGCAGGCGGCCTAAGGCTGCTTTCACACACAGGTTTTGAGAGCGTTTTTCTGCAGGTTTTTTTTTTTTTTTGCGGTAAAATCGCCACCCTCCAGATGTGAGCTGACATTCTATGGGAAGTATGAGACGCAGGTCACACAGGTGTTTTTTACTGCTGTTATCGTTCTTTAGGTGGCGGCGGTTTTTATTTTTCTGGAATCTTTTTGAGGGCGCAGCGTGCCAGAGCTCTGAGCACCTTCCTTTATGGGGAAGAGGTTTCCCATTCCCCTACATTGCCCCAGGTTTGCAGCCTTTTTAAAAAACACTTGCACATTTTTATTTTTTCACGCAAATTCCATTTTTTCTGAAAAGGGGAATTGACAAGGACAGGGAGTGGGAGGCGCCATCGGTCCCCGCAAATTTATCATCATCTCCGTAGTTTTGTGGTGTAACTGATAATTGGTGTATTTAATAAAATTGGTTTTTTTTTGTTTGTTTTTTTTAATAAGTTTTCTTCCTACTTATTACCATTTACAGTGCCTTGCAAAAGTATTCTGCCCCTGGAACTTTCCAACCTTTTATCACATTTCAGGCTTCAAACAAAAAGATATAACATTTTACATTTTTGGTGAAGAATCAACAACAAGTGGGTCACAATTGTGAAGTGGAAGGAAATTTATTGGATCATTTAAACTTTTTTTGTAATAATAAAACTGAAAAGTGGGCGTGCAAAATTATTCGTCCCATTTCCTTTCAGTTCAGAAGTTGATCTCTGATCTCTGAATGATCCAATGTCGTCCTAAATGACTGATGAAGAGAAATAGAATCCACCTGTGTGTAATCAAGTCTCCGTATAAATGCACCTGCTCTGTGATAGTCTCAGGGTTCTGCATCATGAAGACCAAGGAACACACCAGGCAGGTCCTGATACTGTTGTGGAGAAGTTTAAAGCTGGATTTGGAGACCAAAACATTTCCCAAGCTTTAAACATCCCAAGGAGCACTGTGCAAGCGATCATATTGAAATGGAAGGAGTATCAGACCGCTGCAAATCTACCAAGACCCGGCCGTCCCTCTAAACAAGGAGAAGACTGATCAGAGATGGAGCCAAGAGGCCAATGATCACTCTGGATGAACTGCAGAGATCTACAGCTGAGGTGGGAGAGTCTGTCCACAGGACAACAATCAGTCCAACACTTCACAAATCTGCCCTTTATGGAAGAGTGGCAAGAAGAAAGACATTTCTCAAAGATATCCATAAAAAGTCTGGTTTACAGTTTGCCACAAGCCCCTGGGAGACACCAAACATGTGGAAGAAGGGGCTCTGCTCAGAGGAAACCAAAATCCAACTTTTTGGAAACAATGAAAAACGATATGTTTGGTGTAAAAGCAACACAGCTCATCCCCCTGAACACACCATCCCCACTGTCAGACATGGTGGGGGCAGCATCATGGTTTGGGCTTTTCATCAGCAGGGACAGGGAAGATGATGGATGGAGCCGAATACAGGACCATTCTGGATGAAAAGACCTGAGACTAGGACAGAGATTTATCTTCCAACAAGACAATGATCCCAAACATAAAGCAAAATCTACAATGGAATGGTTCAAAAATAAAGGTCTCCAGGTCTTAGAATGGCCGAGTCACAGTCCAGACCTGAATCCAATGGAGAATATGTGGAAAGAGCTGAAAACTGCTGTTCACAAATGTCTCCATCCAACCTCAAAGAGGAAGAATGGGCAAGAATTTCAGTCTCTAGATGTGAAAACTGATAGAGACATCCCCCAAGAGACCGCAGCTGTAATCGCAGCAAAAGGTGGCGCAACAAAGTATTAATGCAGGGGGACGAATAATTTTGCACGCCCCACTTTTCAGTTTTATTATTACAAAAAAAGTTTAAATGATCCAATAAATTTTGTTCCACTTCACAATTGTGACCCAATTGTTGTTGATTCTTCACCAAAAATGTAAAATCTTTTTGTTTGAAGCCTGAAATGTGGCAAAAGGTTGAAAAGTTCCAGGGGGCCGAATACTTTCGCAAGGCACTGTATCAATACATGGCATCACTTATCTCACACCGGTCTTGTATTATACTCCAGAGCTGCACTCACAATTCTACCAGATCTCCCAGTATTTGCTGTATATCCACTAGCCGAATCTAGATCCTTATAGCAGATGCACATGCAGTGGCCGGGTTTGGGGTGGTCCCAAAACTGCGCTGCATGTCCTGGACAGGTGTCACCACGTGTTGCTGCTCTCCAGACAGGGTGGTAAAACATGGTGCAACCTTAATGGGAAATAAGTCCAGAGACCAGTGTGCTTCTTTACTGGAGGAACTCAAGTGCAAAACAATACCGGCAGTGCACTGAGCTGGCTTCTCCCGTCTCCTCCCGAGCAGAAGAAGGTTCTGTGCTGAGGAAAGGCCTGAGCCATTTGTCCCTCTCTAAGACGGCTGGTACCCTGGTCAGAGGCTGGAGGCCCCCGGTCTGTAGCTCAGTGGTCTGAGTGGCTCCTTGGTCAAGCAGAGTATCCCCATCTCAGCGTCTTCTTCTGGTCACTCGTGCAGTCTAGCAGAGTCTCTCCTACTGAACACTGGTTCCTAACTGCAGACAACTCGGGGCTCTGCTTTTATACAGTTTTTATCTAAACTAGAACCTTCTAGGGGTGGAGTGGAGAAGCGCAGCCCAAACAGATACATTATTGCAATTCCATTATGCCAAAGACTTGCACTGAGCCTCAATACAAGTCAATGAGAATGACTAAGGCCTGTTGGAAAGAAATCTGTTCAGGATGCCTTCCGTTCCATCAGCATTCCGTTTTGTTACTGGATGGAACAATCCGGATCCATCACTATGTCAGTCAATAGTGATGGATCAGTTTTTTTTTAGCATCCTATCATTGATCCATCACCCATTGACTTTCAATATATTTTGTGACGAATCCGGTTTGTTCCGTTTTGATTTTACACAACTGGATCCTGACGGAGGGATGCATCCTGATATGTAAAATCAAAACGGATCAGTTTAATTCTGGTTTTGAGATCCTCTGCCGGATCTCAATACCGGTATAAACAATGCAAAGTGTGAAACAGGCTTAAAGCTTCATTCACATGTCAGTGTTTGGTCAGTGATTTCCATCAGGGATTGTGAGGCCAAAATCAGGATTGGAGCTTTCACAGACATAAGATATAAGGGAAAGATCTGCACCTGTTCTGTGGTTAGAGCCGCACCTGGTTTTGGCTCAAAATCACTGATGGAAATCACTGACCGAACACTGACGTGTGAAAGTAATTTTCAGTCTAGACAGAGCTAAGGCTAGTTTCATGCCTCCGCTGTGAACTCCTTCAGGCTGTTTCAGCAGACAATACTGGGAATCCTCTGGACAGAGGTTTGTGTCCAGCCGATCCTCCGCATTGTGTGCCAGAATGTGTACGGATCATTGTGTACAATGGGGTCCGGCCGGATCCGGAGAATTCTAGCAGCGTCAGATCCAGAGAATTCCGACAGGCTGTTCTCTGCTGTTCTCACATGGGGTGTGAAACTAGCCTAAACCAGTTAAAAAGATTACTGGGGGAGATTTATCAAACTGGTGTAAAGTAGAACTGGCTTAGTTGCCCATAGCAACCAATCAGATTCCACCTTTCATTTTGGACAGCTCCTTTGGAAAATCAAAGAATGAATCTGATTGGTTGCTATGGGCAACTAAGACAGTTCTACTTTACACCAGTTTGATCAATCTCCCCCACCGTGTTTGTTTTTTTTCTCTCCAAAACTTATAGATGTCTTGTCCGCAATTGTGGACAAGATTAGGACATGATCTGTCTTCTTTTGTGGGGCTGCGGAACAGAACTACGGATGCGGACAGCACACGGTGTTCTGTCCGCATCTTTTGTGGCCCCATTAAAATGAATGGGTCAGCACCGGTTCTGCAACATTGCGGACCCGTTTATACGGCCGTGTGAATGGGCCCTAACTGGAAGATTTCTACCTTCTCAGTGCCCAGGCCAGAAAGTCCCAAAATCTCTGAGTATTTCGCTAGTTGTACATTAACCCTTTCCACAGTGAGGTGCAGGTGCGGAGCAAAGGGACAGGTTATATATCAATAAACATATAAACTGCAGTTTAACAATATAAACCAGTATGAGTGTAAACGACGGCAGAAATCACAGTGCGCGTTAACCCTTCAAGGTGTAATAAAGTAATGAGTTGATGGTTTTGCCTAGCAGGCAGACGTCCAGAAATGTCTCCAGGGCACTACCCACGTCTTCTTGTAATAGTCTTGGCTTCGGGCTCTACAATCAGGGTTCACCGGTTTCTCCAGACGTCTTTATCCAGAGAAATAAGGCTGAGGTTGTATTTGGCGGGACGTCCTCCTGACCTTTGTTATAGTTCAGTGTCTCAGACTGGAGCTAAGAAATGTTAAAACCTCTTAAAGGGGCGACCTGGGCTAGCGAAAACATCCTGTAATTCCATGGTACAGAAATCTGAGTTAACCCCTTCCTGACATGTGATGTTATAGTACATCACATGTCAGTCTTTAAAGATGGCACCCACTCCTGAGCAGAGCAGGCGCCATAGCAACCAGGTGCCTGCAGTGTCCTACAGCAGACACCTGCAGCTAATGTCCGCGACCAGCCGTAATGCCGATCGTGGACACTTAACCCATCAGATGCCGTGGTCCAACCTGAATCTAGCGCAGTGATCGGAGGAGCCGGAGCTTGTGTCTATGACAGGAGGCTGCTGCACAGTGTTTACTGTGGAGCCCCTGTCTGTAGCCGGGCCCCATAGGAAACTAGTAAAATCATCATAAATTCCAATACTAGTGCATCGGGGTCTATGAGAATAGCAATCTAATGACTTTGGGAACTACAAAAAAAGTGTAAAAAAAAATTAATAACATTTTTACAAATTAAAAAATATATAAGTTCAAATCACCCTCTTTACCCTGAAATGAGAATAAAAAATGTAAAAAAATACATATCATGGGTATCGACACGTGCGTAAACGCCCGTACTATCAGATCACAAGTAATTTTTACTGCATAATGAACGATGTAAAAAAAAAACACACACATGTGACCATTCACTTCAATGGGACCGCAAAAAATGGAAATGAGCCCTTACATGCACAGTGAGCCATGTGTAATACTTCAGTTCTCCTGCGGTGGAGCTGCAGGAAAATGCAACACTCTCTGTTAGGTTCCCTTAAAGGTTACAGTTTATGATCACCTGACTCTATCCCTTTAAGGACCACCAGTTTTTTGTCAATTTATATGGATATACATATCTGCGTAGTAAGTGGATTACAAGAAGCATTTTAAGAATTTCTGAAAAATAGAGTTATGACCGTTTTTGCAAATCTTTTATATACCATTTGCCAAGCGCCAAATTTGGTCTGTGGTGATTATAAACATTATTACAGGGGTTGGAAAAACATGGCTGCTCTCTACAGGAAACAGCGCCTCACCTGTCCACAGGTTGTGTCTGGTATTGCAGTTCATTCAATCCAATGGAGCTGAGCTGTAATACCCGACACAACCTATGGACAGGTGCGGCACTGTTACTGGATAAAAGCAGCCATGTTTAAATACTCTTGGACAAACTGATCAGTGGCGGGGCATGGAGCACATCACCCTTTCAATATAAGTAGGGCCCCCCAGGAATCCACAAACCTGGGGCTCCTGCCTGTAGAAGCCTCCCCACCTGGGAAACTCTAAGAAGGATCAGGTAACATTACATAGGCCTCATTCAGACAGCACCCGCATCACTTCTGATCCCCGCCCGGCGGCTGCTTAATCATGGGTGACGCTAGGGAGGCTCAGCCCCATCACGGCCTGCTATTGCAAAGATCAGCAACCTCCGGCACTCCAGCTGTTCGTAAACTACAACTCCCAGAATCCGCTTCTAAAGGAGTTACAATAACAGCCAAGAAAGTGTGCATGCTGGGAGTTGTAGTTTTACAGCAGCTGGAGCGTCGGAGGCTGCTGATTCCTGGTCTATGGTATACTTGTAGCCTTGCCATGAACCTATATGCTCGTTTATGTTGCCCTCTGCTGGTTGAGGTTGTGCACTACATGCTGTATCCTTAGGCCTGGGCCACACTGCGACTTTTTGTAGCACGACTGATTGATTTTAACTATTGAATGACCGCTGCAGTCCAAGATTACATTCAACTGAATTCAGTCATTATGCAGTTGTGGTTCAATAGTTAAAATTAGTCGCGCCACAAAAAGTCTCAGTGTGGCCCAGGCCTTAGAGTACGTCCACGTGTTTATTTCCCATGTAGATTTTGGCGCACATTTTGCCTCTTAAAACTGAGTGGAAAATGCTTGCAATTCATCTCCACTGAATTCAATGAGGAAGCCGCCTGTTAATTCATATGGTGCTCCTTCTAAAACCGTGCCGCAGATGCAGTTTTGACATGGTTTTTCATCCTATCCATTTCAATGGAAACCCCAAACACGGAATCCACGACACGCTATGTCCACATGGGTATACAGGGGGTCTGATCTAGGGTCTGCATAAAGGAGGTCTGTATACAGGGGGTTTGCATACCGGGGTCTGTATACAGGGGGTCTGATCTGGGTACTGTATACAGGGGTCTGATCTGGGTCTGTACAGGGGTCTGATCTGGGGGTCTGTATACAGGGGGTCTGATCTGGGGTCTGTATACAGGGGGTCTGATCTGGGGTCTGTATACAGGAAGTCTGATCTGGGGTCTGTATACAGGGGGTCTGATCTGGGGTCTGTATACAGGGGGTCTGATCTGGGTCTGTATACAGGAGTCTGATCTGGGGTCTGTATACAGGGGTCTGATCTGGGGTCTGTATACACGGGGTCTGATCTGGGTACTGTATAAAGGGGTCTGATCTGGGGTCTGTATACAGGGGGTCTGATCTGGGGTCTGTATACACGGGGTCTGATCTGGGTACTGTATAAAGGGGGTCTGATCTGGGGTCTGTATACAGGGGGTCTGATCTGGGGTCTGTATACAGGGAGTCTGATCTGGGGTCTGTATACAGGGGGTCTGATCTGGGGTCTGTATACACGGGGTCTGATCTGGGTACTGTATAAAGGGGGTCTGATCTGGGGTCTGTATACAGGGAGTCTGATCTGGGGTCTGTGTACAGGTGGTCTGATCTGGGGTCTGTATACAAGGGGTCTGGTCTGGGATCTGTATACAGGGAGTCTGATATGGGGACTGTATACAGGGGGTCTGATCTGTGGTCTGTATACAGGAAGTCTGATCTGGGACTGTATGCAAGGAGTCTGATATGGGGACTGTATACAGGGGGTCTGATCTGGGTACTGTATAAAGGGGTCTGATCTGGGTCTGTATACAGGGGGTCTGATCTGGGGTCTGTACAGGGAGTCTGATATGGGGACTGTATACAGGGGGTCTGGATACAGGGGTCTGGTCTGGGGTCTGTATACAGGGGGTCTGGTCTGGGGTCTATGTACAGGGGGTCTGATTTGGGGTCTGTATACAGGGGGTCTGATTTGGGGTCTGTATACAAGGGGTCTGATCTGGGGTCTGTGTACAGGTGGTCTGATCTGGGGTCTGTATACAAGGGGTCTGGTCTGGGGTCTGTATACAAGGGGTCTGGTCTGGGATCTGTGTGCAGGTGGTCTGATCTGGGGTCTGTATACAGGGGGTCTGGTCTGGGGTCTGTGAATCTATAAAGGTCTGGCATGGGGTCTTTATCCTGGGGTGTTCTGCATAAAGAGAGGTCTTGTCTGGCAGTCTATATAAAAGGGGTCTGTATAAGTGCTGGTCAGATTAGGGGTCTGTTTGAAGGGGGGGTGAGGTCCGTATTTATTTGGTCTGGTTTGGACATAGTTGGGGGTCCATCTTGTATTTATTTTAGGGTGCGCTAAAGGGGGTCATATGATTAAAATTCCATAGGTGGTGGTGGTGATAATGGTGGTTGGGAGTGGGGGTAACCTATACAAATAGAATTTTCTGCAGCCCACATGGCACACCACTGCCTATCCTTCTCTTCATAATCTCCCTCAGCTGGCAACCAGATCTATCATTTATCACTTATCCAGGACTGGCACCCCTCAGTCATTAGTTTGTTCACCAGAGGTAAGTGCACTAGTAAATCACTGTGTGCCATTTTGTTCAGAGCCCGGGATCTGGGTATCATACATTTCTTGGGAAGATATGGGCTGTTTGCCCATTTCCAAGATGGCGCTGTCTCGTGACGTCGCGCCGTCCCGGAAGTACTTGCCGCTGATATAGCGGAAGTCTTTCCCTTGTTCCGGTCTCTATCGTATCGGCCGCTGGGGAAGATGGTGAGTGTCATGATGTCGGGGCCGTGGAATCCGTTGTCATCTGCCTCCATTCCGTCCTGGTGGGGCGCCTTCCCTGTGTCTGCGGGGCGGGATGGGGGCAGCAGTAGCGGGGGACCGGGTATTGGTGCGGGGCGTGGGGCAGATGGCGGCTTTAGTGCCGGGTTGTGTGGAGGCCGCCGTCTTCTCCCCTCTGCCTGCTCTCCGCTGGGGGTTGTTACTATACTTGAATATGGGGTGCTGGGGGGGATTTGGGCTATCCCCCCCCCNAATATTTCAGGTTGCACAGTTTCCCCTTAAAGCCCCCAGTTACAGTTCTGCCTTGCCTAACTGCACCATTATCAAGATCTCTGCTTGCTGTCAGTGAATGGTTACTTCCAGAGGCTTCTACAATAATATCCATTGTAGATCTCTGCTAGTTTGCTGCAGTGTGTCGGTCTGGGCTCAGGGCTGGGTACAATTGTAACAAATCCTCAGCTGTAGAAGGTCTGGATTTGCTTTTTAAGAGTGTTTCTAGTCACTGACTGCAGAGTTGTTGAAAATGATGCTAAACTGAAATGCAGAGGATTATTAGGCGCACACACTGTAACGCCCCCACAGCTCTTGCCCTTTCTGGTGCATTTATCTGTGATGTTCTGTAATAAATGTCTGAACAGATGACATTCGCTGATTTCTCTTCTGTCGCTGAGATGAATGCTGCGCTCTCGGGCAGTCGGAGCTGCGCTCTCTCGTCCTCCGTCTCACCGCCTGCCTTTGTTTTGTTCTAGACGAAGGGGACCTCGTCATTCGGAAAGCGCCGCAATAAGACGCACACTCTGTGCCGTCGCTGCGGGTCCAAGGCCTACCATCTGCAGAAGTCCACCTGCGGGAAGTGCGGCTACCCAGCCAAGCGCAAGAGAAAGTGTGAGTACCCCGAGCTGTGTATTATAAAGTATGGGGGATAACTGTCAGATCGGTGGGGGTCCTGTACCCATGGTGCCCCCCCTGAAATGTACAGAGCAGCCGGTCATAAAGCGCAGCGCCACCCCGTTCATTTCAGTGGGAGATAGCGGAGGGCTGTACTCCGGTGTCCTCATAGGAATGACTGGAGCGGTGGCACTCTCTTCCAATCTGGGGCTCCTATTGTTGTGATCGGGGGGGGGGGACCCCATCAATCTGATAGTTATCCCCCATCACAGGATAGGGGGTAACGTCTATAAATGGGATACCCCTTTAACAATGACACCGACTAAATCCTTACATTGGAGCGAGTGGACTGATGAGTGGCTTGGTGGATGCTCACAGCTGCAGCTCTGGTCCTGTGTCACATGTTCCTCCTGGTTTATCCAGGCCGCCGCTCAGATAGCGGGATACGCGATGATCCTGTGATATTTATTGGCTTTCATTCACTTGTATTTTAATTTTTTTTTTTAGACAACTGGAGTGCTAAGGCCAAGAGACGCAACACCACCGGCACCGGCCGCATGCGGCACTTAAAGGTTGTCTACCGCAGATTCAAGTAAGTCTGTGCGCTCGGCTGTGTGTGTCTTAAAGGGGTTTTCTAAGATTTATGTGTTGCCCGTTCTCGTCGATGGGCTTTTCATCGGTTATGTGGCCCACGAGCAGCTCGGTCCCACTGAGCTGCATTACCAAACAGCCGCTATGCAGTGGATGGTGCTGTGGTTAGTAAGCTGCCACGTGTTCACCAAAGCCTCCTCAATCACTTGCGTGGGACTGAGCTGCTCGTACGCCACGTGTCCGATAAACGTGTCACTAGGAAGAGGCTGCAGCTCTAACAGCGTCTGACCTTTTCTAACAAGTGATCGGTGCTGGTACCTGGAGTCAGACCCCCAGCGATCTCATATTGATCGTCCATCCTTAGGCCATCAATACGTGTCTGTTAATGTGTGCACAGTTCACTGTCCTGTTAGAAGGGTCCCTGACATTGCCGGTCGGTCCTATGGTGTCCCACTACACAACCTGTCAGAATCTTGCGTTGAGCGTTCATTCACAGTCTGTATCGGCTGCATCTCCCGGACAGACGGCGGCTGCTCTGATCTGAACTCTCTGCCTCATAGTGATGATAGTTCTTGTCTGATCTCGGGTCTGTTGTATACATGTGAGTGCAGTACAATAGATCCGCCATTATATATCGCTATAAAGCAGCGGATGTTGGTGCACGAACTGTTTCTCCTTGAAAGAATGTTTTAGTGCCTAATTTGGCCAGTGATACTGAACATTTATAACCAGTTTGAAGGACTGGGACCAGTATGACGCATGCAGTTGACCACTCATTCAGTAGTTGTTAAGCCTTCAGCTTACAGTTCCCAGCATGTTCCATTTCTGTGAGCCCCGAGAACTGCTAAACAAGTGTGCATGCTGGGAGTTGTAGTTTTACTGCAGCCGGAGTGCCAGATTCTGTGTCGTACGTGTGGCCACCTCTAGACTGACTACGTCCTCTGCAGAAGTCCGGCTGTCTTGCTCATGTTATTGGGTTGGGTTCCCTCAGACTCTATTTTAACTCTAAAGAGCTTTTCCCACCGGACATCTGCCTAGTTTGCCTTACAGAAGTTTTCGGGGTTAAAGAGACCCTGTCCTCACCTTTATGCTCAATACTAACGGCAGAATAAAGTAGAGACAGGCGAGTTGATTTCAGCGCTCTGTCATTTATAAGTTAAAAGTGATTGCTGAGAACCAACATCACAAACATTGCAGACTGGGCCTGGAAGAGTCACGGCCACCGGAGAAGAGTCCTGGTTATTCATGAATTCCTGCCCACCTGCTGATGACTGACAGTCTTCTACCTGCAGATGGGCGGGGAAAGCAGGAGATTAGGAAGGACCAGGACTCTTCTCTGGTAGATTTGACTCATTTCAAGGCTTCATGAGTGACATACCGCTGAAATCAGTGTGTCTGTCGCTACGTTATACTGCGCTGAGTGACAGGTTCCTTTTAATATTAATGGATATTACCAGCTCTAAGTGAATGGGACTAAACTGCATAATGGACACGTGACGTCACCGGCTGAGAGGCTGGAGCGTGGTGGTCTCCTCAATGCTTGTCAGTGGGTTGCAGAGTCAGACCCCACCCATGTGCTAAACCTATCAGTAGAATGTCCCTTGAATCCCATAGTCACAGGTGTGGGTGGAGGAGGAGGACTGTATAATCCCCCAAATTTTTAGCTTTCCCTAATTCTAGTGTCTGTAAGATGTTGGACAAGTAGAGTGCTGCTTCATCATAGGGACTCTGTGGATCCAGATCACCATCCACATGAATGTTCACACACAGCGTCGAGTCAGTGGAGGAGCGAAAGTGGGGATGGTGCACGCTGTCCCTGTGACAATACTGACCGGACAGAAGCGAGCATAGAGGACTGTGCACATGCCCCTATGACAACACTTACTGGACAGAGCGGCTCAGGGCACAGCGTGTTATACACGGGGTCCTGTAATAAACTCTTCTGCTTATCTATGATGTCTCTTAATAAATGTCTGAACTTATGACATCCAATGATTCCACCTTATAACTGAGATAAGCGGCTCCGCGCCGCCGCCTCTCCTCCTCTGTGAGGTTTTCTCTAACACGTGTCTGTTTCCTCCCCCCTTACAGGAATGGTTTCCGTGAAGGCACGACACCCAAACCCAAGAGGGCCGCAGTCGCCGCTTCCAGCTCTTCTTAAGGACAGAAATTTGTTTAAATAAATGTGGCTAAAAAAAGTATCTGCCCCCCTGTGCCTTCCCTTGGTTTGTGTCTGACATGTTTTGGCTCTTCAGGTATGAATGTGGTGACGTCTGATGGGAGTTGTATTCCTGGACAATAAACCTCCCCCTGATCTCCAGTATTTGCCGTCCTTTCTAACGTTATCCGGTATCGGGGCAGCAGGTCGCCATGTGCTGTTTACATTTTCATTCTGCTGCCGCGTCACTAAGTCTGTGGGACTGACAAAGAGAGAGATGTCTCAGGCAGAGCGGTGCCGTCAGTGGTAACACCAGTCTCGGATCCTGGGCCTGATGGGTGGCAAGCAACCAAGCAATTTATTTTTCTTATTACAAAGTATAATTATTTTTTTTTTTCCATTTGTATCCATCTGAGGGCTTTTTTTTTTTTTCTTGACCAGCTGTAGTTTTTAATGGCGCTATTTTAGTGTACACATAACTTGCTGATTAACTTTTAGTATTGCCACAGTACTTACAGGTAATCATTTTTTTCGCTTATACATCGTACCGCTAATGCTGTGCACACAGGAGTTTTCTGTGTTAAAATATCTTGGCCTAAGCTGTGAGCTATGTGCACACTTCAGTTATTTCCATCAGTGATTGTGAGCCAAAACCAGGGATCTTTTTTATTTAAATCCCTTATAATCCCTGCACCAACCTGTAGGTGTTCAATTCTCCCCCCCAGCAGAAAAGTATTACACAGTGCCCCAATGGAGATTAAAGGGGTTCTCTGAGTTATATATATTGATGTGTATGGAAGCGATTCTTCCCATAGAAATGAATGGGGCGGTGAGGTGTAATTACACCTACTCACCACTACCCCCGTGACGGCCAGCATGTAAACAGTGAAGAGGAGGCAGCGCTGATATGGCGCGCGCCTCCTCTTCAAACAGCTGATCAGCGGGGGGTGCTGGGTGCTGGACCCCCGCCGATCTGATATTGATGACCTATCCTGAGGATAGGTCATCAATATATATAACTCGGAGAACCCCTTTAATGAATAGTCAAAAACTTACAGTGGAACAGTTCACTGTGATTTTACTAAAACAAGTAAATCCAGCAAAATATCATGTGCCCTCAACATCGTAGTCCTCTCAGCTCTGCTATGTGAACGTGCCCTCATGCAACTGTGTAGACGCAGGGGTAGGGAACCTCCGGCTCTCCAGCTGTTGTGAAACTACAATTCCCAGCATGCTTCATTCATTTCTATGAGAGTTTTTAGAAGAGCAGAGCGAGTATGCTTGCTGGGAGTTGTAGTTTCACAACAGCTGGAGAGCCGGAGGTTCCCTACCCCTGTGGTGGCTTCCAAATGAACACGTCAAAAATGTAGTCACTTTCCTGGAATTTCCAGTATACATCATTTCAGGTCTTAGGAGTCGGTGCCCATTTTGGTAGAGTCGGAGTTGAAGTCGGTATAAAATGGACCGACTCCACAAATATATAATAAATTGGTACAGTTAGTTCAATGCAGTATTTGCTGAATATATTTTCATAAGAATTTGGGAAAATGATGAAATGTCCTATAAATGTCTGTTCTATTCCTGATCTAAGGATCTAGGCTTTCAGTTGAGATGACTGTGTGCTGCCCTTTATGTAGATGCTCAGTAGTGAAGCTCCTCTGCTACAGATCAGAGGAAAAAGGCACTGGGAAGGAATGGCTGCACTCATCTCAGATCTGCTGGAGAAAATAGTATTAAAGAGGTTTTCTCACTAGGTACGAAGATTCAACATAAAGGGACAGTTAAAAGAAGACATTTGCTAAAGACATTGGTCAGTCATGAGCTATAAACAGTTTATTAGGTCTCTCACTGCACACAGGTTTCTATGGTAACCTGCAGACCAGAAAGACTCTTATCTGATTGGCCGAGAGCAGGAGTGACCTCACTCCCAGGAATGATGTTATTGAGCTCTGAGTGAAGGTTTAGCAAGAGTACCTGCAGTAAGGAGTTGTGAAGACTGAGAAGGATGGCTTTACCTGTAATTGTGTTGGAGATCACAATCTTCTGCTCTGTCAGGGTAAGGCTCCTTTCACACCAACGTTGTGTTTTGCGGTCCGCAAGTTGTTGATCCCCCCCCCAAAAAAAAAAAAGGATGACGTCCGTATGGCATCCATTTTTCTTTTTTTTTTTTCTGCAGATCCATTGTAACAATACTTATCCTTGTCTGCAAAACGGACAAGAATAGGACATTTTAATTTTTTTTTTTTTTTTTTGCAGGCTACGGAGCGGACATACGGATGCGGACAGCACAGTGTGCTGTCAGTATTTTTTGCGGACCCGTAGAAATGAATGGGTCCGCATCCTATCCGCAAAAAATGCGGATCGGAGCCCACACAATACACTGACGTGTGAAAGAGGCCTAAGGCCCCCATGCACACATCCATGGAGCACGGTCTGTGAAAACCCGGACTGCCCTCTTGCTGAGCGCACGGTGTCATTGGTTGCTATCCGGGTTTTCACGGACCGTGCTCCACGGATGTGTGCATGGGGACTAAGTTAAGATATGCTAAGAACTGATGGAGAAACCGAGAGCCTGAGGAGACAGAGTGAGTGCAAACTGCCTGTCAGCCAGTAAATTAACCTGCTGAGAAAGCGCTGTTAAGGCAAGAACTTCAATTGTCCAGTGCATATTCTCTCTGTATGCTTTGTTTTAGTTTGCGTTTCCTCTGAGCTCGTGTGGAGAGGTTATCTGCTCTGATGGCTTCTACATACTATACATAGAATATAAGGGGGAAAACTGTTTTCTAACATCTCAAATTCAGAAATAAGTACTATAGGTATAGAAGCCATCGCCAAGCCTCTGTTATCAGCACTGCTCGTAGTGTCACTTTCTAGACTGTGAAGCAGTATGATGTAAAATACCTCGGGCCTTATGTATGAAAACTGTCCCATAGCAACCAATCAGAGCTCCCCTCTCATTTCATATAGTGCTCTGGAGAAATGAAAGGGGAGCTCTGATTGGTTGCTATGGGCAACAAAGAAAGTCTTAAGACCTAGACAGTTTTCATACATCAGGCCCTTAGTGATCTGTATCCAGAGAAAAGTCTGATACTGGAAGTTCAGAGTAAAGATATCTAGTAAAACAGATTACAAATGCTTTTTTTTGTCATGACTTATCTGTACTATTGATTTATGCAAAGTTTGTTTAAAGTTATCACTTAAACATGCGATGTGTCGGGACTATGGCTTACCGACTCCACAGCCCTGCTTCATTTCAGTCTTTTTGTTCTAATTTAAAGGGGTTGTCCAGTATTCCTTTGACTTATAATCAGGATCACTTCTCAGTATCAGATCAGTGGGTGTCCGATGCCCAGCACGCCAATCAATCAGCTGTTTGAAGAGAATGCAGCGCTCGTTAGAGAGTTGGATGCTGGAGAGGTGGACCAGTGTAATTACAGGTCCCTTTTCCAGTCCAGCTGTAATTACGCTGCAATGTCGCAGAGGAGACGACACGCCGGTAAACATTGAAACAGCTGATCTGCTGGAGTCCGAGCATCAGACCCCTCAATGATCTCAGATCGATGACCCAGCCTGAGGATAGGTTATTACTCCACTGTAGAGAGTAAGTCAATATAGGAAATTTCTAGATCTGAGGTATCTTCAAATGCTGTGATGAAACTGTTTTTTATGAAGAAAGCTTTCTAAGATGAAGATCTCAGAGTGAAGGGAAAGCAGTCAACAAGTGCTCAACATCTCTGGGAACTCCTTCAAGACTGTTGGAAAACCTTATGCAGCTGTTCTCTACTCCTCCGTGGTGTTCAGCGGTGTCTTTATCTAGGCTGAACCTTTAAGGCTAGAGCCATTCACCTCCACTGCTAGCTAGGTGCATGCAGGAATCTGCTGTGTCTCCCAGGTTACATTACTGTCACGTGTCTCTCACTAGAGTGGATCTCCTGCATCTGACAAAAAGACTCCTGCACTCCTATCAAAATGCCCAAAATCCAATTCAGATTACATTCAACTGAAAGAGGCGACTGATTCGAATTGGGTACAAATAAATTCTACCTAAACAGAAAGACTACAATTGGCCTGAAACTATGTGTATACCACCCTGGGGGTTTCTAGGACTCACTTAGAATTGTAGATACCAGTTCTACAGTCTGCAGACCTATGTAGAAGTCATTACAGTGCAGGAAATGCCAATGACAGACATGTTCTCCATCTGGAGTCATTCACTTCTCCCATCTTTTCCATCTGACCCAGACCACCATGATGACTCCTTTCACAAGTTGTGCCTGCAAAGTTTGTTGAGACACCTTTGACTCCTCACTTTTCTAGCATCTGCCCTACCTTTCCCCAACCTACACAACCCCCCAGCCTGCTGATGCCCCCAGTTCTGTGCCTGTCACTGCCCCAATTATATTTCCTACTGTGCGGCACGATGCCCCTAATACTGTACTTCATAAATAGCATCATAACTATAATTATCCCGTACTCCAGTCACAGCCACCTGTTGACACCAATACAGCTGAGAGCGGTGCTCATCAACTGATTACTAAACATCCTCTGACCAGGCCCATCACGTGAGTGGGCCCCAGGCCATGTTCCCTTTGCACCCCCACTAGCTATACCTCTGAGCTATTGTTTTTTTTTGTTTGTTTTTTTTATAGCAGATCTATTTAACAGAGAAGGAGCCCAGCCCCATCTATGATGGTCATATGTTCATTTAAAGGGTTATCTGGAACCAGGGGTCACATGGCCATGCCCGTATCACGACCCGCAGACAGCAGGTCCGAGCGTTCTGTTTTTTTGTGGTGCAGACGGTTCACTGACCTATTCAAGTTGAACCTGTTTGCGGCATCGGCACGGATGGTGCTCGCACATTGTGGTCCCCAATGTGTGGAATGGCCGGTACATGTTCCTGTGCATGTGCCCTTATCCTGAGGACACCTGTTAAGTAATTTCTGTTGGGTAACCCCTTTACAGAGGAAACCTAAGATCATAAGTGTAGACAAAACCCTATATATATACATTTTTATGTGAATTTTATAATTTTTATTTAAAATTTGAAGGAAGCCAATTAACCTATCAGTATATTTTTGGAGTGTGGGAGGAAACCGGAGCACCCGGAGGAAACCCACGCAGACACGGGGAGAACATACAAACTCCATGCAGACGCAGTCTTTGGTTGGATCGGCACCCAGGGATGAAGCGCTGCAAGGCACCAGTGCTAACCACTGAGCCACCGTGCTGCCCAGACTCTCCAGAGGACACTTCTTGGTTTTCTCTGATGGTCAGTGATGGTCAGTAGAATCCAGCAGAGGATGAATGTGAAGCATCCAAGGTGGAACTCTTCGGAGGTCGTCTGTCATCTGGGTGATCTTTCAGTTATCGGTGGTGAGTTTTTGGCGTCCATGATGAAGGAGAAGTAGAAGACTGGATGATACTGGAGACAAAACATAATCAGACCTCGCTGTATACTCACTTACATTACTGTATGGAGTCTGGGTGACACTGCACTTACCTGTGTCTTCTGCACCACCGACATCCTCCTTCATCCATTTCTTTAAAAGCAGCGGACGCGGCACAGGGGGCAGTGTGGATTTGCCCGAATCCAGCGTGCGATGCAAGGCAGGTGGAATACGTGGGAACAGGGCAGAACGGTGACTTGCTCTCCAATCTGGTAGTCCTCCATGCAGATGGTGCAGGACTGGAGGTCTTCATTATCAGTGAAGAGTCTAGATGGGAGTCTCTGAATCTGCCTGGCCCTCCTGCCTCGCAGACGTCTTCCTCGCACAGGCCTGTTGTTTGTAGCCTGTGCAGTTGGCTGTATGTTGGGAACCAGTTGGCTGGTGCTTGGTGCTGGTTCCTCCAGCCTCTCAGATGTTGGCTGAGGAGATCTGCTTCGGTCTCTGGATCCTTGCAGGATATTTAGCGGCTCTCTGGTGCTGGGACCTGGTGTTGGTTCTTCCAGGGTAGATGGATCAGTCCTGGGTTGGGATTCTCCAGCAGTTGTTTCAGGCTGATCGGCTGGTCGTATTGGGGACCGGCTTCTATCCGCTTCCTGTCTGCGGCGTGGTGGAACTCGACCACGTCTTCGTCCTCTGCCTGGGACATTCTCGTGGTCATCATCAGTTTCCACTGGTTGACGCCGTCTAATCCTTTGAGACCTCAGTCTTCCATCAGCAATGCCTAGAAATGACACAAGTATACAATGATGTGAGAGACGGGAAAAGAGAGAAAGAAAGGGAGAGAGAGTCGGGGGGGGGGTGTTAAGGAGAGAGAGAGGGACAGGTAATGGGGGGAGGGGGGAAGAGGAAGATAAATTGTACATAAGATTTACCACCCAAAGTAACTGTCCCTAAAATTCCTCTTACCTTCATCTCCTGATTGGCTCATCCATGAGCTCTGGTCAATGGCCAGCTGCAGGAGTTCCCGGTAGCTCATCGCTCCTGGTTGTCGGCAGATATATAGAAGGTTGTAGAGTCCACAAATCGGATGGACTCTACTATTCAGAAGTTGCACTTGGTGTTTATGTGCAGTAGCTTTGGCAGTAGCCTCCGCTTAGGAAATGTCCCTGTGGACCAATAGGTTATGAAGTTGCCTCCGCTTAGAGAAGTTTCGGCAGAGCTTCCGTTTAGGTAATGGTCCTGGGGACCGACTGGGTTTTTGGAACTAGCCTCCGCTTAGAGAAGTTTTGGCTGTAGCTTCCACCAGAAAATGGCGCTGGACTGACCGTGGTTGGGGTCTTTCCAGAGTCATGTCTTTGTGATGTCATAATTAGTGTTACCAAAGCGGCTGTGACTGATCTGATTGGTCCTTCTGAAATGATGATGTCACAATGGATGCTGCACCTGACATTCTAGCTACAACTCTACTATCCAGACATGGTATAATAATGTACAGTATATATATATATATATATATATACACCCACATACATATAGTGGTAGTCAGCAGGTAAGAGGACCGGCTAGGTAACATGAATTCGGCATATTAATCCACTGGATATCGCCCCCTATTACTCGCTGCATCTACAGTATGTACTGTCCCCATACTGTACTGCCCATATACCAGTGCGGTGACCATGGTCTGCATAGTAGAATAGTATGGCCCATGGACCAGTCCTGTGCAGTGTATCCATGGCCTATCCATGACCTAAAAATGGTATTCCATGATTCATGTCTTGTTATTAATTGTGGACTAATCTGTGGGCTGTACAATTGTTTTTCTAGACAGGGGTCCACAACATAGAAGAACAGTATATCAGGAGGATGTTAAATACATGTATTATTAGTAGAGTATTACAAATGTATAAAATATGTATATACACTGGACAACCCCCCCCCCCAAAAAAAAAAAAAAAAATATATATATATATTTATTTACTGACGATGTTGGCCTTCTTTATAAAAATGATCTCATAAAAGAGGCCTTGTCGCCCATAGCAACCAATCACAAAGCTGCTTTCATTTTTACAAGCAGTTTAGAAAATGAAAGCTGGTCTCTCATTGGTTGCTATTGGCAACAAGGACAAATTTATAAATGGGGCCATCATGATTACATAGTTTATATATTATTAGTACTTGGCAGCCATTGTAGAGTTAAGCCCCCCCCAGAACAGCGGGCTCAGCCAACACCATAGTTACCAACTGTCCTGAATTTGGTGAGACTGTCCCAGATTTTTAGAGACATTTCCGGCAAATTCACTTTGTCTCGGGTTGAAAATGGGCAGCACTATCACATGTGAGCGTTCCCAGGTGTGAAAAGGGCGATCCCAGGGGCAGGGCTTATATGCCCCAATTTTATCATATGCCGGTTGACAGTGGTGCATAGGAGCCTATCGCTCTCATGCCACTGTTCAATCCCCTATGAGGAAGTATACCGGCACAGGTATAGCACTACTGGAGGCGTTGGAGCACTGCTGAGGGACATTATTCTAGTGCAGGGGGCACTACCAGGGGCCATTATATTAATGGAAGAGGCACTGCTGGGGGACATCATTGCAGGGGAACTACTGGGGGCTATTATACTCATGAAGAGGGCACTGCTTGGGACAGAGGCAAATTGGGAACTTAAAAGTGGCCCCAAGTTGTAGGTGGGTCCAAATTGACAGAGGATGGGACAATACAAGTAGGCAGGGACAACAGAAGTAGGCAGAGCCTGCAATACCGTAGTTCAGCACGGAATACCGCCCCAGCAGAACCAAATACCACAGGGCAGCACAAAGTACTGGTGAATCACCGCAGCACTCAGTGTCTTCAAAAGTATGGAGATTTTATTCACCAACTGTGCGACGTTTCGACCTCAAAAGAGTCTTTCTCAAGCAAGTGCTCTCTTGCACAGTTGGTGAATAAAATCTCCATACTTTGAAGACACTGAGTGCTACAGTCATTCACCTTTCCTACAAATTGTCTGGAGCCCGACGGGCTAGGGCTAAACACCGCTAGCACCGCCACCATTTGAATCTACCATATTGGATTCAATGAGTAGTGCTGTCTTTCTTTTAGATTAAGCCGCTCCAACCATAGCATTCAACTATATGACTGTCATGAGGACGGTAATACAGTTGAGTTCAGGAGGGCACCTCTGGCCGTGAGCATCAGATCATTATGTACCTGGCCTGCGGCCATTAAGATGGCTTGAGTGGCTCCTGGGCATTGGCCCACTGGGAAATTTCCCTGTAGGGTCTAAGGCCAATCCGCCCCTGGCTGGGGGCCATTATACTCATGCAGGGGGCACTGCTAGGATCATAATGCAGGGGGCACTGCTGGGGTCATTATAATAATGCAGAGGGCACTGCTGGGGTCATTATAATAATGCAGAGGGCACTGCTGGGGTCATTATAATAATGCAGGGGGCACTGCTGAGGTCATTATACTAATGCAGAGGACACTGCTGGTGGACATATACAGGAGGGACTGCTGGAGCATTTTAATAATATAGGGGGGAATACAGGGGGACACAGTGGGCACAGTATTGGGGGCAGCAAGATAACACTGTTGGGGCACCAGGAGGGGGAGGAATCTAATATGTCTGTGTGTTAAACTCTGCAAAGTTGCGGCTGGAATACCTCGTCATGGCGGTCTGGTCTGAATGGAGAAGATGAGGAAAGAGAATGTCTACATCAGAGTAGACGTCACTGGAGGTAAGAGGTATGTGGTGCCGTATGTAATGTCCAATTCAAATATGGCTTTAGCAGTCGGGTGGGGGAGGGGTTATACTGAGAATTTGGCACGGGGGCGCCATTTATATTTTTTTTACCTCAGGCAGCAGAAGATGTAGAATCGTCTCTGGTCACTACTTTTAACTGTATCTACGTCCTGATAATGCAGATACAGTTGTGGCTGACCGTCTTTATTAGAGTCCCAGACATACCTTTGCTTGGAGCCCCAGAAATGCCAAGCCCGCCCCTGCCTATGCCCAGGATAAGTCAGTACTGGAGGTAGGCTGATGCCAACTGTGAGAAATGATAAATTCCTGGCCAACCCCTTTAACGGTTACCATCTGACCAGACTCAATATAGAGGGCACCATGGAGCGGCCCAGAATTCTCCAGGACTTCCCTAACTGACGGTGCAGACATTCTCCCAGAAGTGCTCCATAATCGTGCTGGTTGCTTCTAGGGAGACGTCCAGTCATGGTTTTTCTCACACCCATTAGTCCCTGTGTGGGGTCAGTCCTTACAGAAGGATCTTTGGGTCTATCACCTCAAACATTTACATCCCACTGAGAATATAACCTGGACTTCAGCTATGTAAAGCCTGACAATGACAACTGCAGAACAAACCGCAGAGAGGTCAACGCCCCATGTAGAAGAGCCTGATATACACAGCAGAGAGATGTCACCGGCCGAATACGATTTGTCGGGGGAAATGTTTCTCCAATGGCAGAAGATCTGTATAATCTGATGAGATTGATGGTTGGATGAAGTCTGAGGGCGACAGATCCAGGTTTGTATTATTGTACCTGTTTCTTCACCTACACTACCCCTGTCTACCTGTGGAGCCTCCACCCTGAAAAGAGCGCCCCCACCCCATATGGCTTTCAATTGTTAATCTGCTATAGAGTCCCTACATGTCCTGACGGTATCTCTATCCTCACAACCTCCGCACACACTCTGCACTGTCCCGTTATCTCCCTCCATGTGGCACAGACTATTACAAACATGTTTTGCTCACATTTAGTCGCCTCTGCACGGTGCACTTAGTGGCAGGCTGGCAGGTCTGTCATACACATGGTTTAACTTCAGGTCTTTGGCTTTCTACCCCTATGCCCCCCATCGATCTGATATTGGTGACCTGAGGATAGGCCATCAATATAAATAAAGAGGATAACCTTTTTAACTTCAGGTCCTAGGCTGCCTCCCCTATCCCCTCTGTGCTGCTCACATGTGTCTTTGCCCAATCTCAGCTGCACTTTTATAGCTTCAGCCATTCACCTCCACCGCTAGCTAGGTGCATGCAGGAATCTGCAGGGTCTCCCAGCTTATACTAGTTCTGTGTCTCTCCCTCCCAAGTGGATCTCCTGCATCTGACCACGAGGCTCTTCCTGCACTGCTATTACGGGGAGTAGAGATGACCACCAAAACCTATATATATAAAAACTACCTCCACACAGCAAATCAATATAAATAGTATATTTTATTAATTATAACATCAACAATGTACATGATAAAAAAGAGAAATCACATGATTAATTCAGCGGCCGGAAGCACATAAAGCCGAGGAACAAAAACTGGAAGACACGACAGGGGTCATCCATGCATCATACAACAGGTATATGATATACTCATGATGTTCTACCAAAATATGCCAACGCCATCCAAAAAAATACTTGAAGACATAGTCTCTAGAAAAAGAACATGGTGGCTAGGCAGAGATGGAGAAAAACAACATCATAAAAAAGAAAACCCCAATAGATGATATACCTGTATCTGCAGGATCAGCCCCGTCGTGGCCTCCACCCAACGCCGTTTCGCCACTTCTGGCTTCTTCTAGGGATTAGTGACACCAATAGCTGCGCCTTCTTTTATAATCAAGTAATTGGAATTGTTTAAAACAGGTGCTGTACACGTATCAAAGATACGTCATTCCGTAATTACCTCTCACTGGTTTAAAGTGGATCACGTGCGTACTGCTCAAAACGAGGCTTGCAACGCCCGCGGACCGGAAGTATGGTATGAAATACAGCTCCTAGCGAGGTTTGGAACGCAAACACCGGAAGAAAGGGTAATTTAAACCATTTCATTACGGCAGTGCGTTCCACCGGAATATATTTTTCAAAACCCTTTATCATGATTGAATCTAAAATGAATAAATCAAATACAAAACAGCCAACACTCCAATAAGTTAATGTTTGACCGATCCCAGCGGGTAAACTCCAACAGGCAACACACATATATGTACAGTGAAGATTATCATTTAAAAAAAAAACACTCATTTTAAAGAAAATGAAAAATAAAATAAAAAATGTATGATGATAGTAAACATAATAAGCATAGTGAATAAACATATATACCCTTAAAATTCATGAACCAAATTTGCTACAATGCATAAAAAGTGTGATCATATATATAATAAATTCATATAATTTTATATAATAACTGTGATAATTGATGATCATAATCCAAACCATAACCTAATTATTGTCACAACAAAATAAATGAAAACACCTATAAAAAACGTGAATGCCATGCAAGGTACAACGTGAGAGAAGTGCAAAAAGTGCAAAAAGTGCAATAGTGCCATGCAATACCAATTTAAAAATACATGTCTATCAAAATTCTCGTATTGACTATTAGTTTAATATAAACGTAAATAGATATATGTATATATATGTAAAGATCTTCTGTGCTGGGATCCAACACCACATCGTTGATTATCTAGCTGCAAAGCTGTCATATCAATGTAAGGGGGCACGCATCATCAATCTAAAACTCCATATCAGTTATCACCTGAATAAATAAAAAAGAGAAAAGGATCAAAAAAGAAATAAGGCATTAAAATACATTAAGAACAAAGTTGTGGACTAGTGACCGGCAAAGGACAAAAAACACACACAGAATAGAACATTTATAAAATAATGAAGGGTACAGCACCCAAAATCACAGAAAAGGAGAAAAAGACAAGTCTTCATTCAGCCCATTTGGAGCCACACAGTCTAACGTGTATATCCATCTTACCTCTTTTTGCGCCAGTATCTTCCTCCAATTGCCTCCTCTAGGTGAGATAAATACCCGATCGATACCACGAACTCGGAGGGCCTGACTATCACAATTGTGAAACTCCTTAAAGTGTCTAGGAATAGTTCTCAACTGTGAAACGTCCTCTTCATCTCGTGCTTTTTCTATACCTAATACATGCTCCCTCACACGTCTTCTCAATCCTCTTGAAGTCATACCAACGTATGTTAATCGACATGGGCATTGAGCCAAATAAATGACGCCTGCAGTTGTACACGTAATGTTGTGAGTGATCAAGAACCTTTGTTCAACCTGAGAAGATATACCGAAGTGTGTAGCTTTGTCTACATTCCTACAGGCGACACATTTCCCAGATGGATATACACGTTAGACTGTGTGGCTCCAAATGGGCTGAATGAAGACTTGTCTTTTTCTCCTTTTCTGTGATTTTGGGTGCTGTACCCTTCATTATTTTATAAATGTTCTATTCTGTGTGTGTTTTTTGTCCTTTGCCGGTCACTAGTCCACAACTTTGTTCTTAATGTATTTTAATGCCTTATTTCTTTTTTGATCCTTTTCTCTTTTTTATTTATTCAGGTGATAACTGATATGGAGTTTTAGATTGATGATGCGTGCCCCCTTACATTGATATGACAGCTTTGCAGCTAGATAACCAACGATGTGTTGTTGGATCCCAGCACAGAAGATCTTTACATATATATACATATATCTATTTACGTTTATATTAAACTAATAGTCAATACGAGAATTTTGATAGACATGTATTTTTAAATTGGTATTGCATGGCACTATTGCACTTTTTGCACTTCTCTCACGTTGTACCTTGCATGGCATTCACGTTTTTTATAGGTGTTTTCATTTATTTTGTTGTGACAATAATTAGGTTATGGTTTGGATTATGATCATCAATTATCACAGTTATTATATAAAATTATATGAATTTATTATATATATGATCACACTTTTTATGCATTGTAGCAAATTTGGTTCATGAATTTTAAGGGTATATATGTTTATTCACTATGCTTATTATGTTTACTATCATCATACATTTTTTATTTTATTTTTCATTTTCTTTAAAATGAGTGTTTTTTTTTTGTTTTTTTTTAAATGATAATCTTCACTGTACATATATGTGTGTTGCCTGTTGGAGTTTACCCGCTGGGATCGGTCAAACATTAACTTATTGGAGTGTTGGCTGTTTTGTATTTGATTTATTCATTTTAGATTCAATCATGATAAAGGGTTTTGAAAAATATATTCCGGTGGAACGCACTGCCGTAATGAAATGGTTTAACTTACCCTTTCTTCCGGTGTTTGCGTTCCAAACCTCGCTAGGAGCTGTATTTCATACCATACTTCCGGTCCGCGGGCGTTGCAAGCCTCGTTTTGAGCAGTACGCACGTGATCCACTTTAAACCAGTGAGAGGTAATTACGGAATGACGTATCTTTGATACGTGTACAGCACCTGTTTTAAACAATTCCAATTACTTGATTATAAAAGAAGGCGCAGCTATTGGTGTCACTAATCCCTAGAAGAAGCCAGAAGTGGCGAAACGGCGTTGGGTGGAGGCCACGACGGGGCTGATCCTGCAGATACAGGTATATCATCTATTGGGGTTTTCTTTTTTATGATGTTGTTTTTCTCCATCTCTGCCTAGCCACCATGTTCTTTTTCTAGAGACTATGTCTTCAAGTATTTTTTTGGATGGCGTTGGCATATTTTGGTAGAACATCATGAGTATATCATATACCTGTTGTATGATGCATGGATGACCCCTGTCGTGTCCTCCAGTTTTTGTTCCTCGGCTTTATGTGCTTCCGGCCGCTGAATTAAACATGTGATTTCTCTTTTTTATCATGTACATTGTTGATGTTATAATTAATAAAATATACTATTTATATTGATTCGCTGTGTGGAGGTAGTTTTTATATATAGGTTTTGGTGGTTATCTCTTTGTTAGATTACTTTCACCTGTTTCTTGAGATGATATTTTGTTACTCTCTCGGATATCAATTATAGGAGTTGTGGGGAGTAGAGATGAGCAAAACGCTCAAAATTCAACTCGGGTTCCATTCAGCTGAAAGGGTGCTGATTCGATTTGGTCCATTCATATGCAATCTACCCAAGTATAAAGTGCTCCGAATGGCCTGAAAATGTGTGTAGGACACTCTAAGTTCTCCTCCGGCTCAATGTTTCTCTCTAGTGTTTCACTTTTTAATTTTTTTTATTTTTTTCCTCATGCTGACCACTGACTCAGCCTCAGCCCTTGGTTCACTGCCAAGCAGTTTGTAACAGAGACCTCTTTGACTCTCCCTTCTCCAGCATCTGCCCTCCCTTTCCCCGACCTAAACAACTCTCCCCCCCACCCCATCCTGCTGATGCCCCAATTCTGTGCCTCTTGCTGCCCCGTCCTCCCAATGACTTTACCTAATGTGTGGCACAATGTCCCCAATACTGTACTTCATAAATAGCATCATAACTATAATTACCCCCTAGACAAGTCACAGCCACCTGCAGACCTCAATGCCATTGGGAGAGGTGCACACCAGGAGATCCCCAATCCTCCACTGATGGGTTCCACCATGTCAGTGCACCCGGGGCCACTTTTCTTTTGCACCCCTGCTAGCTATACCTCTGAGCTATTTGTTAAGTACAATAGATCTAGGTAATCGAGAAGGGACCTCAGCCCAGCCCCATCTATGACGGTCATATGTTCATTTAAAGACGTTATCTGAAACCAGGGGTCCTCAAGTCCCAACTCTGAATGTAGTAGCAGCGCCCATGTCGGACCTCTGCTCCATTTGCTTCTGTAGGGCTGCGCACTATCCAGAGAGGAGACCCCTCATTCTCAGGATGATAGAAGTTCCCGAGGCTGAACCCCCTGCCATCTGTTATTTATCACTTGGGGCTCATGCACATGGCCGTGCCCGTATTCCAGCCCGCAGACAGCGGGTCCAATATATACGGACACCGGCCTCGTGTACACCGTATCATGGATGAGGACCCATTAACTTGAATGGGTCCACAATCCAAAAGAAGCGCTCTTTTTTTTGCGGTGCGGACAGATCACGGACCCATTCAAGTTGAATGGGTCTGCATCTGTCTGCGGCATCGACATGGATGGTGCTCGCACTCTGTGGTCCCCAATGCGTTGGATGGCCGGTACATGTTCTTGTGCATGAGCCCTTATCCTGAGGACACCTGTTAAAGGGTTTCTGTCCCCAGTTTGTGTGTGTAAATGTCTCCTGATGCTAAATATGTAATTTACTTATTTGCCACTGGCCCTGTTTTTGCATAATTTTAACTTTTATAATATGTAAATTAGCCCTCTAGGAGCGGGGGAGGGGATGGTATCCCTGCTCCTAGAGGCTCCGTTTGCTCACCTAGAAAAACACCTTCTTTGCTTGATTGACAGGGCCAGGCAGCTCCATCACTCCATCTGTTGCCGGCCCTGTCCGCGATCCAAATCCCGCACCGTGCGTCCTTCATTTGGCGCAGTGAGGAAGCCGGGCGCCTGGCAGCCTGCTACACTTTTATAAAATATATTATAAAAGTTAAAATTACGCAAAAACGGGGCCAGTGGCAAATAAGTAAATGACATATTTAGCATCAGGAGACATTTACACATTTGAAATGTCATCCTGTTTAATATACTAAAAACTGCTGACAGAAGTAATTTCTGTAGGATAACCCCTTTAAAGCCGCAGATTGTAATAATAGTAATAGGAATGGCTACGACAGGGGAAACCTAAGATGATAAGTGTAGACAAAGCCCTCAAATTCAGCCGCCCCCCAAAAAAAAATATATGTATAAAAAGGACATTTTTATGTGAAGTTTATAATTTTTATTTAAATTTAGTAAGAAGCCAATTAACCTATCAGTATATTTTTGGAGTGTGGGAGGAAACCGGAGCACCCGGAGGAAACCCACGCAGACACGGGGAGAACATACAAACTCCATGCAGACGCAGTCTTTGGTTGGATCGGCACCCAGGGATGAAGCGCTGCAAGGCACCAGTGCTAACCACTGAGCCACCGTGCTGCCCAGACTCTCCAGAGGACACTTCGTGGTTTTCTCTGTTGGTCAGTGATGGTCAGTAGAATCCAGCAGAGGATGAATGTGAAGCATCCAAGGTGGAACTCTTCGGAGGTCGTCTGTCATCTGGGTGATCTTTGAGTTATCGGTGGTGAGTTTTTGGCGTCCATGATGAAGGAGAAGTAGAAGACTGGATGATACTGGAGACAAAACATAATCAGACCTCGCTGTATCCTCACTTACATTACTGTATGGAGTCTGGGTGACACTGCACTTACCTGTGTCTTCTGCACCACCGACATCCTCCTTCATCCATTTCTTTAAAAGCAGCGGACGCGGCACAGGGGGCAGTGTGGATTTGCCCGAATCCAGCGTGCGATGCAAGGCAGGTGGAATACGTGGGAACAGGGCAGAACGGTGACTTGCTCTCCAATCTGGTAATCCTCCATGCAGATGGTGCAGGACTGGAGGTCTTCATTATCAGTGAAGAGTCTAGATGGGAGTCTCTGAATCTGCCTGGCCCTCCTGCCTCGCAGACGTCTTCCTCGCACAGGCCTGTTGTTTGTAGCCTGTGCAGTTGGCTGTATGTTGGGAACCAGTTGGCTGGTGCTTGGTGCTGGTTCCTCCAGCCTCTCAGATGTTGGCTGAGGAGATCGGCTTCGGTCTCTGGATCCTTGCAGGATATTTAGCGGCTCTCTGGTGCTGGGACCTGGTGTTGGTTCTTCCAGGGTAGATGGATCAGTCCTGGGTTGGGATTCCCCAGCAGTTGTTTCAGGCTGATCGGCTGGTCTTATTGGGGACCGGCTTCTATCCGCATCCTGCCTGCGGCGTGGTGGAACTCGACCACGTCTTCGTCCTCTGCCTGGGACATTCTCGTGGTCATCATCAGTTTCCACTGGTTGACGCCGTCTAATCCTTTGAGACCTCAGTCTTCCATCAGCAATGCCTAGAAATGACAAGGATACAATGATGTGAGAGACGGGGAAGAGAGAAAGAAAGGGAGAGAGAGTCGGGGGGGGGGGGTGTTAAGGAGAGAGAGAGGGACAGGTAATGGGGGGGAGTTAAGGAGAGAGGGACAGGTAATGGGGGGGAGAGGAAGATAAATTGTACATAAGATTTACCACCCAAAGTAACTGTCCCTAAAATTCCTCTTACCTTCATCTCCTGATTGGCTCATCCATGAGCTCTGGTCAATGGCCAGCTGCAGGAGTTCCCGGTAGCTCATTGCTCCGGTTGTCGGCAGATATATAGAAGGTTGTAGAGTCCACAAATCGGATGGACTCTACTATTCAGAAGTTGCACTTGGTGTTTATGTGCAGTAGCTTTGGCAGTAGCCTCCGCTTAGGAAATGTCCCTGTGGACCAATAGGTTATGAAGTTGCCTCCGCTTAGAGAAGTTTCGGCAGAGCTTCCGTTTAGGTAATGGTCCTGGGGACCGACTGGGTTTTTGGAACTAGCCTCCGCTTAGAGAAGTTTTGGCTGTAGCTTCCACCAGAAAATGGCGCTGGACTGACCGTGGTTGGGGTCTTTCCAGAGTCATCTCTTTGTGATGTCATAATTAGTGTTACCAAAGCGGCTGTGACTGATCTGATTGGTCCTTCTGGAATGATGATGTCATAATAGCCGCTGCACCTGACATTCTAGCTACAACTCTACTATCCAGACATGGTATAATAATGTACAGTGTATATATATATATATATATATATATATATATATATATATACACATATACACACATACATATAATGGTAGTCAGCAGGTAAGAGGACCGGCTAGGTAACATAAATTCAGCATATTAATTCACACCTTCCCACACACACATATAATGTGACTCCTGGTATTTCATGATCCATGTCTTGTTATTAATTGTGGACTAATAAGTGGGCTATACCATTGTTTTTCTAGACAGGGGTCCACAACATAGAAGAACAGTATATCAGGAGGATGTTAAATACATGTATTATTATAAGAGTATTACAAATATATAAAATATATATACACTGGACAACCCCCCCAAATATTTGCTGACACTGCAGGCATCTCATAAAAGATCAGGCCTTGTCGCCCATAGCAACCAATCACAGAGCTACTTTCACTTTTCCAGTGATGTTTAGAAAATGAAAGCTGGTCTCTCATTGGTTGTTATTGGCAACAAAGCCAGATTTATAAATGGGGCCCTCATGAATACATAGTACAAATATTATTGGTAGTTGGCGGCCATTGTAGAGTTAAGCCCCCGCAGAACAGCGTGCTCAACCAACGCCATAGTTGCCAACTGTCCCGAACTTGGTGACACACTGTCCCTGATTTTCAGACACGTTCCCGGAAAATTTGCTATGTGTTGGGCTGAAAATGGGAGGGACTATCATATGTGGGCGTTCCTGGGTGTGATCAGGGCGATCCTAGGGGCAGGGCTTCTACTCCCCGATTTTACCAGCTAAAGCGTTGGTAAGTATGAGTCACTCTAATGTGTATGGGGGGCTCCCAACTGTCCCGACAGATGATGTCGGCGGAGAGAAATATTGGGAGAAATTAATTTTTTCTCCTCTCTCATGTGTATGGAGGAGATGTTAGGGGGTCGGGGGAGACAATATTGAATGTGTATGTCCAGCTATAGACTGAGCGGTCTCCCCCCGCAGATTCCAGGATTAGGAGGAGCAGAATGGGGGAGACCACTTACCTGCCGATATCAGCTACTACATACCTCATAGTGATGATAGGCGGACAGACTGTGTATGAAGTGTATCAGATGGACTACAGGTCCCAGCAGCTCTTCACCACATCTCAGGGGGGCATGCCGGCAGTCTGGTGTGTGTGATGACATCATATCCTGGGGGTCACACAACACTTAGTGTGGACTGTATAGGTTATAGATAATCAGGAGGCCGCACATGATGCGTTTCTCTGTCCCCCCCACACCCTGCCGACCGCACTCCGCTCTTGGCACTGGCACATAGGCCTGATTGCTGTCACCCAGCAGGAATCACATCGGAAGCTTGTGCCTGTAAATTTTCCACTTTTACCTCAATTCGCAGAAAAAAAACGTGACAAAACTGCAATGTGAACAGATCCCGGCCGGAGTTTAAAGGGAACCTGTCATCAACTTTATGCTGACTGTACTTAAGGCAGCATAAATTAGTGACAGAAATGCAGATCTCAGCGATGTGTTACTCATAAGCTAAAAGTAAGTGGTTGCCAAGAACCAGCATCAGAATCATTACAGCCCAGGCCTTGAAAAGAGTCAAATCTACCTGAGAAGAGTCATGGTTATTCATAATCTCCTGCTCTCCCGCCCATCTGCTGATGATTGGCAGTTCTCTCCTAGAGAAAAAGGGAGAAAACTAGTTAGAAGCCTGTCAGTCATCAGCAGATGGGCGGGGAGAGCAGGAATTTATGAACAACCAGGACTCTTCTCATGAAGATTTGACTCTTTTCCAGGCTCAGTCTGCAATGATTGTGATGTTGGTTCTCGGCAACCACTAACTTTTAACTTATAAATGACAGACCGCTGAAATCAACTCACCTGTCTGTACTTTATTCTGCCGTTAGTATGGAAAGCATAAAGGTGATGACAGGTTCCCTTTAAGGATCTTCCAGATAAGTTTAAATGACCAGACCTCGGCAGGTCCTTAGGCCAGTGGACGTCCATCAAGACTGCACTGAGGAGGATGAGAAGACCCTGAGAGTGTAACGTGCGATGGAAACCACAGAGAATCTGCGCAGGTTCAGTGGCCGGGAATGAGATTGTATAAAATGTCATCCATATGCTGGGAGAATACACCGCACCAAAATCCACACAGTAGTAAACGGTTATAAAAAGTAGGAAAAGTTAACAAAAAAATAAAAAATCCCCTCCACGTGTTTGGTATCACCAACCCCTCACTGACCCGGTGATATTGTTTTCATCGTCTCATTATGAACAGCTATAACTTTAATTTTTCCATTGATTCAGATGTATGAGGACTTGTTTTGTGGGACAAGTTGTACTTTTTAATGCCATCATTTTGGGTGCACAACTCTTTTAGGGGACAGTAATACTCCCAGAGAGTTTTTAATTTTGTGACGTTCATTTTTCGCCATAAATAAAATGACAACTTTACCCTCTGGGTGAGTACGATTACAGCGATAACAAATACTGGTACATACAGGAGGACATTATTAAGGCTGGCATGTCCCACGCCTGTCTCAAGTCCCCTCAGCGCCAAAGTTATGTAGAGACGCAAGACGTGTGACAGAATTAACTCTACACCAGTCTTCTTGGTGGCATAGATTTAAGAAACAATGTGGAAAATGATAAATGAGCCGGGCCTGCTGTTCCAGTTGATGCAACCCTTTTAATCCTACAAAAATATGACAACTTTTTACCTACTTTTACTTTTTTTTAACTTTTACATTTAACTGCAAAACTCCAGCCAATTGATAAGTGAGATTCGGTACATGGCTTGGAGTGATGAGTTTTGTTTTTTTTTTGTGACCATGGACGTTGTGTCCCTTCATCTCAACATCGCACACTTTCTAGGCCTCCAATGTGTTGATAGGTACCTTGCTGGGGACGTGGTACACCTCTTTTAACAGCTACGTGGAACCGCCATGGGCAGCAGAGGAGCACCATCCTACATTAATATTTTCATGGGGGGGTTTCAAAGATAATGTTTATAATGTTATGTTAGTGCCTTTCCCAGTATTGCTTTGTATGGTAGTGACAAAGTTAACTGACTCTGACACAGCCCTTTGCAGGAGGTTACTAGGTGATTGCTGGCTCCACCACTATAGATAACTGCTGTTGAGGACAATACAGACTTTACTGCTGTGGAGGGCTTGTATCATTCAACCTGTACATCACCACGCACATCACAGGAGTAATTGTCTGTATAACAGTCGCCTGCCATAGATTCTACAGAGATGGACTTGGGAAAAAAAGAGGAGAGAGGGCCATAACTCCCATCCTTGCCTAAATCCATACATCATTATCTGGAGAACTGCACTATGTACAGTTGAAACTGTGTTTGGCTATAATTGGATGTACTACAACTCCTATTTTGCAGTACAGTAAAGAGGGACATTTATTCTGTTTAAGCTGGCCTGGTTAGTGACTCTTTTACTATAGGCGGCCAGCACAGGGGCAGAGACACCAGGGCAGGAGAAGAAACACCAAGGCAGGAGTAGAGACACCAGGGCAGGGGAAGAGACACCAGGGCAGGGGAAGAGACACCAATGCAGGAGAAGAGACACCAGGGCAAGAGCAGAGACACCAGGGCAGGAGAAGAAACACCAAGGCAGGAGCAGAGACACCAGGGCAGGGGAAGAGACACCAATGCAGGAGAAGACACGCCAAGGCAGGAGCAGAGACACCAGGGCAGGAGAAGAAACACCAAGGCAGGAGCAGAGACACCAGGGCAGGGGAAGAAACACCAATGCAGGAGAAGACACACCAGGGCAGGGGAAGAGACACCAGCACAGGAGAAAAGACACCAATGCAGGAGAAGAGACACCAGGGCAGGAAAAATAATCACACTAATATATAAGTAGTGACACCAGTACAGGACCAGTAACCACACTAGTATATAAGTAGCCACACCAGTATAGAACTAGTGACACCAGTACAGGACCAGTAACCACACCAGTATAGAAGTAATGATACCAGTAAAGGACCAGTAACCACACTAGTATATAAGTAGCCACACCAGTACAGGACCAGTAACCACACTAGTATAGAACTAGTGACACCAGTAAAGGACCAGTAACCACACCAGTATAGAACTAGTGGCACCAGTACAGGGCCAGTAACCACACCAGTATAGAACTAGTCACACCAGCACAGAACCAGTAACCACACCAGTATAGAAGTAATGACACCAGTAAAGGACCAGTAACCACACCAGTATAGAACTAGTCACACCAGTACAAGACCAGTAACTACACCAGCATATAGTCACACCAGTACAGGACCAGTAACCACACCAGTATATTCCCAGCCACTGGACCTATCATCACTATTCCTGAACTCCCATACACTACTGGTAACCCCGCCCCCTCCCGTCTGGTCATGTGACCGCAGCCCATGTGACCCTCCCTGCCAACATGGCGTCCTCCTGCATCCTGGAGTGGAGGACCCGGGCGGGGAGGTTGCGGCAGAGGCTGCAGGAGGGAGGACGAGACGGTGAGACCCTGGATACGTGACCGGGGGCGGAAACTGGAGCTGAGGGGGGCCCAGTGTGTGCAGCGCTGCTGCTGGGGAAACTACAAATCCCAGCATGTTACTGCGCCCCCTGCTGGAGGTCGTATTACCTGTAGCTAGGACAGAGTACCGTGCTGCTTGCTCTGTGACAGGTGGAGTGTATATGTATGTATACACACAGTGTGTCAGTATATAGTGCCAGATCCTGCCTGCAGCTGGTGACACCCCTTCAGCTGTTGCACTACAAGTTCCAGCATGTGTCTTCTGCTTATACAGCTAGTCAGTGAATGATGGGGGATCTGAACCCCGAGAAGTGCCGCTTTCCATGACACGGACTGGGTGATGTCTCCTCCTCATCAGGCCGCCATCTCTTGTCTTCCAGATGCACTTTTCTTGAAGGCTTCGGCTGCGCTGCAGAGACTGGATGAGGCGTGTGCAGAGGAGGAGGCGCGAGGCATGGACTGGGCCTCGTGTCTAGGACTTTACACTCAGGTATGAAGGGGGACTCCAGCCACGAGGCAAGGATGATGGCGCCTCCGACCGCCAGATAGGGTGAATTCACACTGCAGATGTGTCTGACTGACCGACGCCCCCATATTTGTGAACGCCCCCACTTCTGCATCAGCTGCATGGTTTTCTCCAAACCCCGTTTAGATGAATGCGACATTTGCTGAAATTTCTGCATTGTGTGAATCCGTCCCTCGTCTGCGTGTATTGGGGCTGACAACTGCGGTGCGTCTGACAACAAATCTCAGTCTGTCTCCAGCATTTCACAGACTGCACTGAATCTGACTTCTTGTCTTCCCCTGGAGCAGGCGTTACTAGACGTTACCTTCTACGAAGAAACCCGTCTGGTGGATGAAGAATTCCCAGGAGACGACTCCCTGCAGAAAGTGAGAGATCTGCTCCAGATGTTGTCAGAACCCGAGAGCCTGGCCAGAGGAAACCACCAGCAGGTAGGCTATATGTAATGCAATCTGGTGGACATGCTGGGTGTTGTAGTTCTACGACAGCTGGAGCCCACGGGTTTTCAGGTAAGTCAGGTTACCTACCATTGCTACTTTGAAAAATGTCTTCTGCTGGTTGCCACCACTAGGGGGCAGTCTGGAGGTGGCTCTAGGGATGAGCGAAACGATCCGAACGAATTGATTTATCTCATTAGGCAAAGTTTTGTCCCCCACAGGTGAAGAAGTGCCCACCTACCGTGTGATTGACAGGGCCCGTCCACCAAGTTTGGAAGCACTGATTCAGCTTTCAGAGCAGCAACTGTTCATGTGCTGCTTCCCAGAATTATAGCAGCGCATGCGCAGTCACTGCTCCAGGCTGCGGTAGAAGCTCAGCCTCTATGGCGTTACAATCGGTTCGCTCATCCTAATGTGGCTCCAATTCAGGTCAAGTCAAAAGCAGTGTGTGGCTGCCCCCTAGTGGTTTCAAGGAGCAGCGCTGCAATACCAGATACAGCCAGACAGCTGTGTAGCTATTGCTAGAAGGCAGCACCCCCTGCGCCAAATACAGAGGGTAGCAGAAAAGTTTTGTCCCAGTATTATGTGTATGAAATTCTGGGTTTTTTTTTGTTTTGTTTCAGGATTTAGCTCTTGACGCAGAAGTTCAGGAATGTCTGCACTGGAGGCGAGGAGCTCTGCTGTACATGTACTGCAATACCGTGGGGGAGAGGGAGAGATGGGCGCTGAGAGATCCTGGCACCTTCCACCAGGTGAGGATTGTTCAGTATTGCACCAGGGAAGTACAGAGCGCCTCCGCACATTACAGAAACGCTGCCCATTCACTTCAGTGTAAACTGTGTAATGCCCTATGTCTCCTGCGGGGGCGCTGCAGGAGACCCTTACAGCTGATGATCCCTGGAGCAGAGAATATCTTTCATCGCTGGTGTTTCTCAGTTTCAGGCTCCATGTGGCCTGATATTATTCATCCCGGCACTGAGATATCAGTCATGTATCCTGGAGAACAGACACCAATGTGAACAGAGCTGGAACATTTTACGAAACATGACCACACACATTCCTGCTGACCACAGGCGACTTCCACGTGGGCACGTAACGGGCTCTGAGCAGCTGTGTATGCCCTGTGTCCGTAGGCTCCCCTAAGTTGGTCTTAGATGGCTGCAGCACCTGGAGCCCCTAGTGCTGTGATGGTTAACCTCCGGCACTCCAGCTGTGGTAAAACTACAACTCCCAAGGAAGTTCACAGAAATAAATGGAGCATGCTGGGAGTTTGTTTCACCACAGCTGGCGTGCCGGAGGTTAGCCACCACTGCTCTAGGGTTTGGTAAAACTGTTGGGGGGCTGTGAATATGAATTGGCTGCTATTATATTAAAACCTTTTCTTAATACCCAGTGTCTTAAAGATGGCGTCTGTTACCTGCTGAAAATGCTCCATACACGGAGTCCTATCCAGCTGGATGACCAGGTTTCGTATCGGGACATAAATACGGCCAATCTGCTGGAGAAAGGTAAAGGGCGTGCCTAGGAGGGGTCATACAGGACACCAGTGACGGGTGTGCATAACTATGCCTACTAAAAGAAACGGCAGTAGTATAAAGGGGAACTCGGCATTTCCAGTACTGTCGTCTATATACTTGGCAGTGATTGTCCTTTTGTGCAGGGATCTTCAGTGACACCCACCTTCTGGCTCTGATGTACTGCGGGGAGATGTGTTACTGGGCGCTGAGATACTGCAGGGACGCGGAGATGGGCTCACACCACACGTCAGATCCAAATCCGAGTCTTCAGTTTAAAGACATTGGGGAGAAGGTGCTGGACACTTATGTCGGTGTATGTGAGGGGCCCCTGCGTGGACAAGGATGGAGCACGGACAATGCCAAGAAGATCCTACAACATCTCAAGGAAGACAAAGTCTGATAATGGGGGGTGGGGAGGGATCCTGAAATTAACCTGTGTGTAAAATACATTGTAGACGGCCCTGATGTAACACATGAAAGGTCTGCGTCCTGGGGTCTCTGCAGCAGCCGCCATGTTTGGAGTAAAAAAAACTTTTGAGTTACCGGTTTCACCACTCTGAGGCTGTATATACCGCCGTACAGTACAGGCCCATATTACCAGACGGTGTGGAACAGAAAGTGCTGTCCCAAGATTTCAGTGTGTTGCCTATCCACAGGACAGAGGCTGGCTGTTGGGACCACCGCTGGTCAAGAGAATGAGGGTCCTGTGTCCCCCTCTGTATGAACGGAGGTCAAAGGTGTGCACTGCTGCTCCTTTCATTCTGTATGGGACCGGCGGAAACTCCAGAGCGTTGTGTTAGTCCTTCTTTGCCCGCCCCATACAGAATAAACGGAGCGGCAGTGCACTCATTTGATCTACATACAGGGGACACAGGACCCTCATTCTCTTGAGCGGACAGACCCCACAAAGGACCATACACATTTTTTACCTTTATGGATTGGGGCAAGTTTACAACTCCTTTAACCAGCACTGTACGTCGCGTCTTTAAAGATGGAGCCTGCCTCCAGAGGCTTACATCTGCGATTGGCGATAATGTCTGTCGTAGACATTTAACCCCTCAGCTGTTTTTCCATTGCTTCACCTCCAAATAAAATTTGAGTAAAAAAGCCAAAATGGTATCAATAAAAAGGATTGCCGTGCAAAAGAGGAGCCCTCACAGAGCGCCGTAAACGTAACTATAAATAAAGTTATGCAAATAAAAAAAAAACACATTCCCAAAGTTAATTAACCATCCAGCTCAGGCAGTGTGAAAAGTAGCTAACTGGAGAGGGGAGGGCTGCTTTAGATGCTGCTATCTCTTGAATGGCAGCTAGAAACATGCAACTGGTCTTGTTTGAAAGCTGACAGTCCAGGCTTTCATACAAGACCAAAATGACAGCTAAAGGTCCAAGCAACAGAGGAGAAATCACTGTTAGAATAGAGTAAAACCTTTTACTTTTATTTTCAGCTGCATTTACAGCATCCCGATTTCTATCAGTGATATCTTCCTCTGTCATCTATTGCCATCATTCTGGTATTGTCTGAAAGTTTGGAATGTCTGCTTTCAAACAAGACCAGTTGCATGTTTCTAGCTGCTAACATTCAGGAGGTAGCGTCATCTAAAGTAGCCCTCCCCCCTCCAGTTAGCTACTTTTCCCAGCTGGACTTTGGCAAAACAGGGGGTTAAACACAAGATAAACAATATAAATGTGGTATTGCCGTAATTGTACTGACTAATGCAGGTAACAGGTCAGTTTTACTGCATAGGGAATGAGGTAAAAGCAAAACCCATAAAACTATAGCGGAATTGGTTTTTTGGGTTATTTTTTTCCCCAAATCCATCCCATTTGGACTTTCTCCCAGCTTCTCACTACACTGTATGTAATAGTAATTGGAAAGTACAATCTTCCCACAGAAGCCAAGCCCTCATCCGGCTATGTGAACTGAAAAATAAAAAAGTTACGGCTCTGGGAGGGAAAAAGGGAGCATTGTGGAAGCCATATTACAACTGATCTGGCCGGATGATGTCAGAAGGCAATATAAATGCATCATCACTACAGATCCAAGTCCCACCAGGGACCTAAGGACCAAACTAAAGCCTTCGCCACCGGCACCTTTCAAGGTCTGGACTCAACGTTCAGGATTTTTTCTCCCTCATATTAGATGAAGTGATTAAAATCAATCAAAATTTTTTTTTAATATCAAAATAAGTTTAATTTTGAACAGAATTAAGTCCAGGTCACTTCACAAATGCCAGGGCCGATCCAAAAACCCAACAGAACCTTAGATAGTGAAACACTGAAAACAACAACGCTTTAAATCTGTGCAAAACAAAAAAAAATCTGCTTCAAGGCCTCGAGGAAAGAAAACATCTGAGACATGCTACATGGCGGTGCGAGGCTGCGGTGGAGGAAGGGAAGTAAAGTGCTTTTTTTTTTTTCTTTTTTTTTTTGGAAACAGCTGAACAGAAACCTTGGCAAAAAAGGGTTTGCAGTAACCAAGAATTGTCTCCTCTCTACTCTGCCACCGCCGTCCAGAGCCGGGGAAGAATGAACAAATCAAAGTCTTCAAGTCTACAGCGTCCTCGTCCAGAGATCGGCAGAAGCGTCTCCAGCTACCGGACATCATTAACCCTTCCGACAGCGCGTGTATTCGTGACCTCACAAGTAGTCGCCGTCGTCAGATGTGTCGCTGCTGCTGCTGGTCTCTGTATCGTCGTCCTCGTACGTAGTACTGAAAGTGCTGCGCTTCCAGGGATCGAACCGGAACTCTAAAGAAAGGCCGTTTCTCAGGAGTCCGTTCTTCCTGAGCCCGTTCTTCTGTAGCTGGAAAGAGACGGAGGAGTTTGCTGAATAAAGGCCCAGAATCTAAGCGCTCTCAACATGCTCCAAGATTGTTTTTTTAACCCCGCTCCAGGTCCCTCTCTGCCTTCTTTCCCTTACAGAACCCCTCTCGACCTCTTCGCACCCCCTCAGTAACTGCCCACACTCTCTCTCGGCCGCCCCCTGGGTCCCCCTCTGCCCTCGGCCCCCCCCTGCCCTCGGCCCCCCCCTGGGTCCCCCTCTCGGCCGCCCCCTGGGTCCCCCTCTCGGCCGCCCCCTGGGTCCCCCTCTCGGCCGCCCCCTGGGTCCCCCTCTCGGCCGCCCCCTGGGTCCCCCTCTCGGCCGCCCCCGGGTCACTCTCTTGGCCGCCCCCTGGGTCCCTCTCTGCCCTCTCTCTCTCGGCCGCCCAATGGGTTCCTGTCTGCCCTCTTCCCCACAAAGATCTCTGTCAGCAGCTTACCTCCCTTAAGAACAAAAGAATGGAGCACAATGACGTCCAACATGCCTGATCTCCTCCCCCATACACATTTATCTCTGTATAATCACCGGTAATTACTGACTCTATAGCACATGGCGACCACGATCTGACTACCCCGCCAAGTGTAGAAGAACCTCTCATCTACAGATCCTCCACCTTTACCTGTTCACTAATGGCTTGGACCTCCCTCATCTCGTCCTCGGTCAGCGGTGCATACGTCTCGTCGTTCTCAATGTCCTCCTGCCAGCCCATCTCCTTCAACAACCTGCAGGTCAATCAGGATTTAACTCGTTATGTACTCTATGCCCAGAGTCATCCCAAGTCACTATGAAACCCCAAGTGTAGTCAGCGCTGCCATCTTCAGTATAACAGCTTACAGGACCTCCGACCACCATGTATAGCCCAGTGCTTTACATCTGGAGGTTCTCAGAACCGGTCCAGCTGTGGTGGGGCAGCTCAAGCCTGTTCACTTCAATGGAGATGAGTTGCAATACCGCATATGACCTTAGGACAGGTGTGGTGCTGATCCGGAAGAAAGCAGCCATGTCTTGTACAACCCTTTTAACGCCATACATCTTACCTTACCACATTTACGGACAATCTATGCTATGAGCTCACCGTACACATTTGTTGTACATTGGCCAAACCCAACATTTTTGGCCGACCATCTAATGTACATGGGATCCTCCCCTGATGGCAGATGCCAATGGAGATAAGGATCGGGAAGTTAGATTTAAACATGCCTGATCCTTTGGTTTTGGGGACGATAAGCCTTAGGTGTGCCAGCTGCAAACTGTCTGACTTATGTGTATGGTGGCTTAAAGGGCACCAGTCACCACATACGTCCAAATACAACTGGCAGACCTTTGAGAGGTGCGCCGAATGTCACCGTCTAGGTCCCATCATCCTCAGTGCCCGCTCTGTAAATGAGCCCCTAGGTGCAAGGAGGGTGGTACCATTGCACCTCTCTCTGCCCTTTAGACCGTGCTCCTGCCCCAAAGACTGACCGGCCAGGCAGTGGAAACTTATGTCTTGCCCTGAAGTGCAGGAGTGCGTTTGGCACATGCGCAGTAAAGGGATGGAGATGTCGGGCTGATGGGCAATGTCCATCCCTTTATTCCACATGTAATGAACGCACCCCTGTGAGACTTCAGGGCCAGGCGTAAATACGTTTTTCACTGCCTGCACAGCATGAAGGACAGGACAGAGCCTTGAGGTGCAACGACACCACCCTTGTTGCTCCTTGGAGCTCATTTGCATATTACAAAGCAGCAGTTTTCTTGGCAATGCGGGAACCAAAGAAGATAGGACCAAGTCTGTGCCACTAGAGTGTAACAGCATAGGAACATGTTAAAGGGGTATTCCCATCTTGGACAATGGGGGCATATTGCTAGGATATGCCCCCATTGCCCTATAGGTGCGGGTCCCACCGCTGGGACCCGCACCTATAATCGAGAACAGGGCCCCGAAAGTGAAGGAGGGCACACCGCGCATGCACGGCCGCCCTCCATTCATTTGTATGGGGCCGTATGCCATTATACACTAGTATAAGATTACTGAAATTTATGTGCAACTGGACTCCCCCATTTAGGACATTAATGGTACAATCCTAGCAATATGCCATCAATGTCAGGTTCTGTTCTCCCTTCTCTGCGACCAGCTCCTATCTCCAGAACAGGACCCCGAAGTGAATGGAGAGCAGCTGCGCATGTATGGCCACCCTCTCTTCACCGCTATAGGACTTCTGAAAATAGGAGAGCACACCCGTTCTGGAGATAGGTGCAGGTCCCAGAGGTGGGACCCTTGCAGGCATATACTAGCAATATGCCATTGATATCCTGGATGGAAAAACCTGTTTATGTTATGGGACTACCTTTATTATGAATACCGCCACATACCAACCTGCCACCCATATACCAATGAATGTAACGCACAGTAAGGGCTCATGCACACGGCCGGTGCCGTGTGCAGCCCGCATCGGGGATCGCGGACCCATTCATTCAATCACATAGATGCGGAATGGAGACACGGATCGGAACACCATGAAAGCACTATGGAGTGCTTCTGTGGCGTTTCTGGCCGTGCTTCCGCACCACAAAGAAGTAGTGCATGCACTACTTTTTTGCGGTGCGGACCGTCGGATGCAGTGAATGGGTCCAGGATCCGAATGCGACGGCCCTTCAGTCAGTGCCCGTGCATTGTGGAGCGCAAATTGCAGTCCACAGCACGGGCACTGACAGCACACGTTCATGTGCATGAGCCCTACAGCAGCCTAGGCTGCAGCTGAGACAATCATGGATACAACCAGCGGTGAATACCTGTGCTCTGCTTCCAGTGAACTCGACAGAACATCCTCCTGAGGAAAGGTAGAAGAGCGCGTGATTTGCCTGGAAGTGAATGAGTTTCCATTTCCTTGGGGGATTTCGCCCTGATCAAAGTTTAGATTGATATCCCGTTGATGCAGAGAGCCCTTTCTGTTCTGCAGACTGCAATCATCCACATCCTGCATGGAAGAGGAGCGGGGAGGACTCGTCACTTACACAATGTGCAGCCAGTGCACGGAAATACGACACACGTCCGCCAGGAGCCGTCCGTGTATTCACACGCAGACGTTACTACTACTGTATGAGGAATAATTAGTCTCCGTACAGTATTAGAATGTATGGGCGCCAATGAACCGAAGTTAGTTATTCGCATGTTACTTTGTTGAATAACTTCGGTAGTTGAATTTTAAAGTAGAAAACTACTTTAAAGCTTGAAACCGAACTCTGCTTCGGTTCCAAAGTACTAGTCGCAACTGAAGCAGAGTTTGTGACTTCGTGAATAACTAACTTCGGCTCATCAGAGCCCATACATTCTAATCCGTCTCCGTACAGTATTATTCCGAAGTTTTGAACGAAGCGACTTCGGGTGAAGCATCTAAAGTTCGCTTCGCTCAACCCTATAAACAACCTGATATTTTTCTATAATTTATAGGAACAATAAATAAAGCTTAAATTGTCGATAGGAAGTAACTGCCAGAGCAAGCATGAGATTAGGACACAGGCAAAATCTGAGAACATGTACATATCATAGATCTTCGCACGTAGCTGTCTGTATTGTCTTTTCATTCTTGATTGGTTACTTTATTAAATGATTTTGATTGGCCATAATAAAAATGATGGCTAAAGGGGTGGTGACCAGACCCCCAATATACAAGTAATATAAAAAACTGGCTCTACAGGCATGGCCCGGCAAAGAATCCTCTAACCAGCAGCGTCTGGGTCTTTGATTCTTGGGTTGATCACATCCCCTGGCACATGGGGAGAACTTGTTAACCAATGAACCCCACAGACAAGCGAGGTGTGGTCCCCCTAAGGAGGGGTATTTGTACTATTGGATAACCCCTTTAAGATTAGCACCTACCTCCTCCACTGATGTCTGAGACATGTCCGGAGAGTCCGGATGTTCACACTGATTTGGTCTGAAGATCTCATTAGAAGAATCCAGATTTTGCTGCTTGTGTTCCTCCACCTGTAGACAACTCTGTTCCTGAGGGACAAACAATCAACGTTAGCAGCCATGTCGGGCCCCCCCCCACGCTGGAGCGACATACTGGGGACCCCAGTAATAGACAGTCTGACCTTTCACACCCGGATCAACACTTGGGCAGAGCGCCAATGATTAAAAGGCCATTTCTGGACGTGTGCAGTGAATGCGTCTTCCACAGGACGTGCCATGTGTTGGCGAGATCCCCCCCCCCCCCCCCGTCATGTTTGACTCATCGCACTCTGTAACGTGAACTTACCTGAGTGGGACTGTTTTCTTTGGGTGCTTGGCTTCTGGGAGCGTCGCCTTCACTCTTCACATCAGAAGAGCGAGAACTTGTTGCAATCGGGTATCCAGACAGTGAGAAGTCGTCCTTCATCCCTTTCCTAATGACCAGCATTCGAGAAGGTCTGGATCTACTGTTCAAAGGATATTCTGTGCGAGGAGAACATAAGAAACTCAGCCACCTGAAGGGATTGGCAGTGTGCTGGTCAGCCGCTGCCGCCGGAGGTGGTCATAGACTTCCTAAAATCCTACTGTAGCTGGTTGGACAGACTGGAACACAGTGAATAAGCCCCGCCAGTGTGCCCTGATAACGCTCCACCTCCTCCTCCACTCCTCAGAGGAAGATGGAAATCCGTCCTCACTGTATAATAGATAGATGCTCCCTCCTCAGGACAGACCATCAGTATCTGATGGGTGGGGGTCAGATCGGCACCACAGCACACAGCTCCATCCACCGTGTACCGGAGATCGTGGGGGTGCAGGGTGCAGAGTGTAGGATGCCCCCCATCACATATTGATGGCCTATCCTGGACAAATCCTTTAAGACATATTCAACAGATCACCATGGACGTGTAGTCTCCAGTCTGTGGCCAAACTAAATTCCAGCATGCCCTGCCATCTACAGCCTATCAGGCCATGCTGGGGGTTGTAGTTCACAGCTGGAGAGAGAAGAGTTTGAAACCATTGTTATAGCCCCTAAAGCAGGGGTGGCCCTCCAGCTGTTGCAAAACTACAACTCCCAGCATGCCTGGACAGCCTATATCTATCAGCCTACAGCAGGGCATGGTGGGAGTTGTAGTTTTACAACAGCTGGAGGGCGGCAGGTTGACCATACCTGCCCTAAAGGACTCTATGGAAAACACTATACGGACTCACCCCAAACTCCTGCAGCTACCGACTTGTTTTGGTTGAACTCTTTTTCATGCTCTGGGTTCAAAGAAGGCTGAAAAATAATAATAAAAAACATGTCAACCAATTAATGAAAAAAGTACATAAATTCTGTGTTTCGGTACACGGGCCATGCTGTGACTATCTGCTGTGCTAGAAGCAGAGAGAGCAGTTTTACTAAAGCTCTGCTCACCACACAGACACACCCGGACACGTGCACTGCCATACAGCGGCACACATCAGCCACTGCGGACTAGACTTTACAACACAGCTGATCGAATGGTTCACCAAGACTTCGAGGTCAAACGTGTCACATAAGGAAATCCTCATAGAAATGTACGACCAAGATAAATCCAGTGCATACAAAACTAGGTGTGAACAGAGCCTTGGCTCGTGTCCCTGTGAAGCACAAAAATTCAGATGACGTAAAATCATCAAATCTCACACTTTCCATGTGGATTGGCGGTTTAGGCTACTTTCACGCTTGCGCGGTTGTTTTCTGGTATTGAGGTCCGGCAGAGGATCTCAATATCATAAAAAGTGTTTCAGTTTAGCCCGACCCGTTCAGGATGCATCAGAATTCTGTTTTTGTGTCCAGTCATAAAAAAGGAAAAAAAAAAAAAAAAACGGATCTGGCACTGAAAAACAATGCAAGTCAATGGTGACAGATCAGTTTTCTTTAGGAGCTTAAACGGATCCGTCACCCATTGACTTTCAATGTGTTTAGTGACAGATCTGTTTTTTTTCCCCCGTTTTGATTTCATACAACGGCATCCTGATGTGCAAAATCAAAACGGATTTGTTTACTTCCGGTATTGAGATTCTCTGCCGGATCGCAATACCGGAATTAACAACGCAAGTGTGAAACAGGCCATTTGTATCGCAACAGACTGGACATAATGTGGATAAAACCTGCACAGCTATTTTCTGCTGCATGTGAATTGGGTTTTGCTTCTTTTTTTTTTTGCAGAATTTCCACTGAAAATACGAAAAAAAATACTCCAAGGCATGAAGTGGATTATACACTGCTCCTTCCTTCTGAATCCATGCCTGACTTTAGCAATAAAATGAGAAGTTCCTGCTGTAGATCTCTGATGTATCCCTCCCCCCCGGGTGTTGACTGAAAATCCACATCAGAAAAAAAAAAAAACCACGTTCTATCATAGTGCGAACTGAGTGTCGAAATACTCATGCCAATCAACGATAAGTCAAAATCCATGCAATAATCTGCTTCAAACTTGAAAATCGCAGTAAAAAAAAAAAAAAAAAGGTGCAGAAAACGCATACACGTGTGTGAACATGAACTTACACTGCATTAGGGCTGAAACGATTCATCGATGTACTCAATGAATTCGACACAGAAAAATTCGTTTGTGTCACGTGACCACGGAGCGGGAATAAAATGACTCCCGCTCTGTGGTCTCCGTCGGCCCGCAGCAGTTAAGAAGTAATGCTTGCATGTCCTGTAGAAGCGCCTCCGTACACGCCACGGCTCCTCCATGGTCCTGCGCTGCACTTTGACCCAACGTCACACTGCGTCATGACCCAGTGTGTATGTCAGGAACACAGTGCAGCGCGGTACTGATGGCAAAGGGGGGGGGGGGGGGAGAAATGATGTCAAGGGGGGGCACCTGAAGGCAAGCTGGAGGCACAGGGGCCTGATGGCATAGGGGAGCTGATGGCACATAGGATTGAGGGCATGGGGGTGTGAAGACTTTTTATAAAAGGTAAACGTTCTTTTCTTATTACAGTACTTTATTAACCGTTGGATTAATCGATAGATTACTTGATTACTAAAATAATGGTTTGCTGCAGCCCTACACTGCAGGTTATATCTAAACTAATACAGTTTGCCCCGGTTTTCAATGTGGTTGCAGTTATGACAGGTTAATAGTGTAAAACGAATGTGTTTCACCTATAAAACCGCAACAACATCGCGATAAAACCGCATGGTCACCCCTATGGTCTGAACACACCCCAAGGTTTCGTGAATGAGCTGTGGTCGTATACATACAAAGTCTTCAGCTTCGAATTGCTTGCGTCTGTCGGGGTCATCTTTTCGCGCTGCATCGTTCTCCGGCGCACTCCCCTCGCGATGCCCGGGGCTTCTCCCACCGTGATAAGTGCCGCTACGAGAGCGGGTGCCCGTGCCGTTCTGCGTACCGCCCTGATTTATATTCTCCGATCCATTCCAGCCTTGTGAGCGCCAGCCAGCTTTCTCTTTTCTCCCCAAATTACCTAAAGCAGCAAAAAAAAGAAGATAAACGTAGATTAGCGTATAGGGCGATGTTCACACAGCAGAAAAAACTGACGTGTATTTGCAGTGGAATCTGCAGCAGAAATGCAAGACCGAGCCTCTGAATTGTAGTTTGTCAATGGAACGTGCAACCTGCACCAAGAAGTGTCACACCCGTGCGGAAGGAAAATGCGACAGTATGAACGGCAACACAGATTCCCATTGGAAAGAACGAGACATGGATTTACCGTGGCGATTTTGGCATGTAATACTCAACAAAAAAAGTAGTTACTAAACCCTTAAAGAGGACCCATAACCGCACCTGACATGTCTGAGTAACGACTTGCATCCCCCCATGTGATAACAATGCTTTAGCATCTATGCTTAGGACTCTATGATGTGCTACTCCTCTGTTATTCCTACTAGAAGTTATAAATGAATTATTAGCAGTTTGCAGTGAAGGTCCAGATGGGTGCCATCAGAGTCCCTGCACAGTCTAAGGCCTCATGCACACATCCGTGGACCACGGTCCGCGAAATCCCGCCCTGCCGAGTGCACGAAGCGCAGTAGTACACTCGTATAGATCATACTGTACAGCAGTGGCACGAAGCGCACGGCATCATAGCAACCAATGACGCCGTGCGCTCGTGCTCTCAGCAGGACAACAGACCGTGGTCCATGGATGTGTGCATGAGGCCTAATACTATACAGTCAGTGCTGACAGAATTGGATTGTGCAGGGACACACTCCCCACTGGTAACAACCGTCTGGACCTTCATTGCAAACTGCTAGCAATTCATTCTTAACTTCTAGAAGGATTAATACAGGAATGACCCATCATAGAATAGTCAATACAAGGGCAATGCCAGAAGTTACTAAAACAGACACATCAGGAGAGGTCCTCTTTAAAAGGGTTCTCCGGGATTAAGAAAATGAAAATAAGTAAATATGACTTTATTATAAATATATTCCCAAATACATTTCATTAGTTATAACGGCTCGTTTTGTCTGGGGAGCAATCATTAGGAGGAACAAAATGGCCGCCGTCCTATTAGTGCACACAGAACCCATCCTAATCACACAGGAGGACAAGTTACTTCACAACACTGAGGTAAAGAGCTGCCTCATCCTCCTCTCTGCTCGTCAGGGATTATGATCCTGAATACAGATGATAAGATCTTCAGCTGAATCTCTGTAGGAATGGAGATCATGAAGTAGAGGACAGGACAGACTGTGGTAATGGAGACTGCATACAAGTGCTGCTCATTAGCCACATCTGCTCATGAACTCAATTCCTACAGAGATTCAGCTGAAGATCTTATCATCTGTATTCAGGATCATAATCCCTGACAAGCAGAGGATGAGGCAGCTCTTTACCTCAGTATTGTGAAGTAACTTGTCCTCCTGTGTGATTAGGACAGGTTCTGTGTGTATTAATAGGACGGCAGCCATTTTGTTTCTCCTAACGATTGCTCCCCAGACAAAACGAGCCATTATAACTAATGTAAGATATTTGGTAATATATTTATTATAAAGTAATATTTAAGTATTTTCATTTTCTTAAATCCCGGAGAACCCCTTTAAGGAAGTGGTCCAACAACTGTCTGCCCACCGGGGGCCCCGCTGCTAGATCCCCACCGTTATAAAATGAGTGCTTATCCTAATGATACGCCATCACTTTATTTAGACCACTGGCTGCAAAAAGTCCAAAATCAGAGAGCAATGCCCCTCCCCCCTCAGTGCCTCCTGGAGGACCTCCGCCTCCTACACTCTTTGGGCATTTGTCGGTCACACTCCCCACAGTGGGGTCATATCTATGGGCACCATGTATTATCCGGAGCTTTAGAAGCGACACCGAACATACAACCTACCTCCACTGGAGCGTCCGTGAGCGGCATCAAAGGCGTCAGAAGAATTGTGACGTCTCCGGATCGCGTTGTGTCGGCCGTCCGGGCGCACTAGACCTTCAGAATGCTTCTCGGGGGTCAGAGCGGTCTACAACGATAAATCCATCCTCATGAGGAATCCCATCTCTGTAACCCGAAAACCTCTACCCCCCCAAATCTGCATTCACATGCTGTACCGCTCCACCGCAGCGCGGAGTGTTCTACAATGGTCAGTAGCCTACGCTTCATAAGGAGTCGCGCAGGAACCCAACTTTCCAACCCAATCTATAAGGTCTATGACACCTCTGGAGGCCACAGCTAGACCCCCAGTTACCATTGTAACCCATCTGCACGCCATGTCACCTCCTCCCTATGTGACGCTCCTTATATAAGGTCTATGACACCTATGGAGGCCACAGCTAGACCCCCAGGTCATCAGTATCTGATTGGTGGGGATCAAACTCTCGGCACTGACAACCCCCCCAATCCCCATAGAAGAAGCAATGCTTTACCTTTGAGGACGATGGCGGTGTGGGGAAACTAAGCCAGGCTGGAGCGAAGTCATGCTGCGCCATTTAGGTCAAGTCACTTGGATGAAGTGAAACTAGGTTCTAACACCTCATTGCAAGTCTCTGGGAAGACAAGACGCCACACGTTACAATAGGACAGAAAAAGTCACAAGGAATAGAGGACAACATCTCCCACTTTTGCTGAGGATGCACTCGGAATATTATTTGTGCATGAGGCAGAGATGGATTTTCAGCTTTACTGAGGGTTCAGGTTACAGTTGCGGTCCATAAAAGTCTATGGAGAAATGAGGGGAAAAAGGAGGGTATGAAGAGAGAGAGAGAGAGCAAGGAGAGAGCGAGAGAGGCTGCAGCTTCTAGCGTCTATCTCATGCCATTGCTAGGTTAACAGCTACACTGCTCAGTACTGCTGTATAATGTTCTGCACGCTGCTGTGGGGCAGGATCTCCTCTCCCGTGTATGGAAGATATTATCCGCTAGTTCCCTGTTCCTGCTCCTACTTCCTCTCCCTTCATTCCCCTGCCTATGGACTTCTTTGGGCAGCAGCAGTAACCTGATCCCTCAGTAAAGCTGAAAACGTGTCTTCTTTCTGCCTCCTGATAGTGAGGAGATGGCAGGAGGAGAGGAGCCTGATAAGTGGAGAAAGAGGCATTTTCCTCTAATAAGATATATTACAAGTTTCTTTGTAGTCACTTGTACTATTAATGTCTGGAAAGCTGTTGTGTGCCTGAAGTCCATTCTATTCTGAAGATAGGCGCTACCCTGACCACTTAGCTACAGTGCCAGCCAACTGTTTCCTATTAAAGGGGTACTCCCAAGATTTAAAGGGGTGCTCCAAGATTATGTAAAATTTGTCAGGGAGCAGGACGTAGTGCACAGATATAACAAAAACTTGACTCACCTATAAAATGTACCCACACTGGGCCTGCAGCAATCATGTCTGTGCCATCCATGCACATGTGACCACTGAGGCCAGTGACTGGCTGCAGCAGTCATGGGACTGATGAACATGACATCATCAGTGTACATTATGAGTGATAACCAGGGGTGCACCAACAATGAGGCCAAGTGAGACGATCGCCTCAGACAGCACCAGGTAGGGACAAGAGGTGGGCAGCCGAAGGGCCATTGGCTAAAAAGAAGAGGTAAGGTCAAAAAATTGACAGTGGGAAGGGGGGCACCATTTCAGTTTTCGCATCAGGCAGCAGAAAGGTTTGGTGCACCCCTGATAATAATGTATCTGTATGTACACAGAAAGTAATGCCGCCATATACTGTGCAGCCAAATACACAGCACCAAAAAAAAGGGACAAAAGCTGCAAATTAGACTGGATAAGCCACATCTGACATCAGGTGCTGTTGATCATCCCACTGAACCCCAAAAGCCTGATCCACCTGTGGCTGCAGCCCTCCACTCTCTGACCCTGCACTCCAATAATGTCGCACGTCTAGTGAGTGTAAGAAATGAGAACACCGACAACAACTTACAGAAGGCACAGACGGGACAGAAGATTACAGTCCCATCCAGTACAGCACAGCGCCATACATTTGGTAGTGGTTGTGTCTGGTACTGCAGCTCACTGTAAATGGCACTGTGCTGTAATACCAGGCTCAACCATGAACAAGAGCGGCGCTGCTCCTGGAAGAAAGCAGTCATGCCTGTTTGAAATCTTATAAGGCTGGAGAAGGCCCACAGCGCGTCTGCCATGCAAAGTCAGATTTAGGCACAGCTTTTTTTTTTTTTCCCCTTAAGGCGGTTCTCTGGGAATTAAGAAAAGAAAAATACTTACATATTAATTTATTATAAATATATTCCCAAATACAAGGGCAATGCCAGAAGTTACTAAAACAGACACATCAGGAGAGGTCCTCTTTAAAAGGGTTCTCCGGGATTAAGAAAATGAAAATAAGTAAATATGACTTTATTATAAATATATTCCCAAATACATTTCATTAGTTATAACGGCTCGTTTTGTCTGGGGAGCAATCATTAGGAGGAACAAAATGGCCGCCGTCCTATTAGTGCACACAGAACCTGTCCTAATCACACAGGAGGACAAGTTACTTCACAACACTGGGGTAAAGAGCTGCCTCATCCTCCTCTCTGCTCGTCAGGGGTTATGGTCCTGAATACAGATGAATCTCTGTGGGAATGGAGATCATGAGGGGACATGAAGTACAGAGAGGACGGACAGGACAGGCTGTGGTAATGGAGACTGTATACAAATACTGCTGCTCATTACCCACATCCTTACTCTCCTCTCTGTACTTAATGTCTCCTCATGAACTCCATTCCTACAGAGATTCAGACGAAGATCTTATCATCTGTATTCAGGATCATAATCCCTGACGAGCAGAGCAGAGAGGAGGATGAGGCAGCTCTTTACCTCAGTGTTGTGAAGTAACTTCTCCTGCTGTGTGATTAGGACAGGTTCTGTGTGTACTAATAGGACGGCGGCCATTTTATTTCTCCTAATAATTGCTCCCTAGAGAAAACGAGCCATTATAACTAATGAAAGGTATTTGGGAATATATTTATAATAAAGTAATATTTAAGGATTTTTATTTTCCTAATTCCCCTTTAAAGGACCTAGCCAATTTTGCCAAGTACATTTTTGCTTTTAAAGTGTATCTGGGCTTTTTTTTTTTTTTTTTTTTTTTTTAAGAACGAGGTGTATTTGTTTAATGGCAAGAAATAAGGTTTATATAATGTATTAAGATACTGTGAAAGATTATGCAAGTTGTGGAACGGAGAGAAAAAAAAAATAAAAAAAAACTTCTGCCATTGTTTCAGTATTTTGTTTTATAAATGGCCTGTGAACTTTATTCTACACGTTAGTAGTGTTATGGAGACCCCAAATTTACATAGTTTGTTATGTTTTACCACTTAAAAAAAGTTAAACTTACAAAAAATAAAAGTATTCTGGCGCCCATAACTTTTTTTTACCTTTCCGTCCTCCGAGCTGTGCGAGGGCTCCGTTTGTATGGTGAGCTGCAGTTTTTTTCATACCACTCTGGGAAACATCTTCCTACCTTTGGATCCCTTTGTTATTTTTTGGGAGGCGAGGGTCCCAAAAAAAATTAAAATGGAATTCTAGCATTGGGATTTTTTTTCCCCCACAGTGAAGGAGAATACAATATTTTAATTTGGACAGGTCAGTAAAAATGGTTTTATATTTTATTAACTGGACAAGGTTTTTTTTTTTCACTTTTTTTTTTTTTTTATAAACAAAAACTTTATTGCACTACTTTTAACTTCTTAGTTAGTCCCCTGGGAGACTTGAACCCACAATCATTTTATCAGCCCAGCATATTCTGCTTTTACCATTCTCCTAATACATGGCACCTTCACTAGGTAACCGGTTGCCACGAGAACCGTTCAGCGCTCCACGGCTGTATCGCTATTGACCACAGACAACCAAGGGCTTAAAGGGGTTCTCCAGGAATTAAAATACTTAAATATTACTTTAGTAGAAATATATTCCCAAATACCTTTCATTAGTTATAATGGATCGTTTTGTCTGGAGAGCAATCGTTAGGAGAAATAAAATGGCCGCCGTCCTATTAGTACACACAGAACCTGTCCTAATCACACAGGAGGACAAGTTACTTCACAACACTGAGGTAAAGAGCTGCCTCATCCTCCCCTCTGCTCTGCTTGTCAGGGATTATGATCCTGAATACAGATAAGATCTTCAGCTGATTCTCTGTAGGAATGGAGTTCATGAGGAGACATGAAGTACAGAGAGGAGGTGGGGATGTGGCTGTGTCCTCCTGTGTGATCAGAACAGGTTCTGTGGGAACTAATAGTACGGCAGCCATTTTGTTTCTCCCCAGGCAAAATGAGCCATTATAACTAATGAAAGATATTTATAATAAAGTAATATTTAGGTATTTTCATTTTCTTAATTCCCGGAGAACCCCTTTAAGCAGCCAGGCTGCTGCAGGCGGGGGTCAGCTGTACGACTCCTGGACCTGCTTTATACACGTCACCTGAAGTTACATCCTAGGTGGTTAAAGGGGTCGTCCAGGATTAGAAATAGATGTCTGCCTTCTTCCAAAAACAGCGCCACACCTGGCTGTGTGTGGTATTACAGCTCAGCCCCCCATTGACTTCAATGAGCTGCAGTACCAGGCACCAGCCACTGATGAAGGTGGCACTGTTTTTGGAAAGAAAGCAGCCATTTATTTCAAGACCTGGACAACCCCTTTAAAAAGGTTAAAGTCTACGTGTTTTTGGCGCACTTCTGGCATTTATCATCACTTTTTACTCTATAAACCTGGTAAGTAAAAACACTCCCAAAAAAATTTTTTTTACACTTGCTAAAAAAAATATGCAATTAAAAAGCCTTGAAATTCGTGCAAGCGTATAAAAAAAAAAAAAAAAAAAAAAAATGCACATAAAAAAGTCTTAGACCCCGAGATATGTTCACGTTTAGTACATGGCACCTAAAAGTCATAAGAAATTGCACCCCTTAGTGGTAGGGCCTAGATCACACACTACCCTCCACAATTACCACGTCTTAGCTAATGACCTCCTCACATGCCCATAAGGACACCATACAGGACCGGACAGCCCGTGTCGCCCCCCCATGAGCCGGCGCCGCACATAACGAGAAATTCTCGCCCTGAGTTGTCCCCTGCTGTCAAACTTTTACTTTGCCGTTTCTTAGTTCTATCAGTTTCTGGAAAAGCTGGGTGATGGGGTGTATAGTCACACTTTATACTTTCCTTTTATGATCCACACTGGGGTTTGGCTTCAAAAACTGCATCAAAGAACCTGCATGTGTGAACAGAACCACTGCGGCTTTTCATGTGGCCTCCCCGGAGACACGTAGAACAGCAAATATTGGGTCTTTTTTGAGATTTTTGGGGTAACTGCTCAGACAAATGGCAGGATAACACTACATCGCTGAGTATGGCAGCAGGTGTGGGTGTAATACATGAAAACTATATAAAATAAACTTATAGCAACTTTTTAAAGGAATATCTGCAGAATAATGTGCGGGATGGGGGGTATGCAGCAGTGCTGGGGCATGGTGTAGTAGAGGTGAGTGAGTGCAGGACATCAGACAGGAGTGAGCCTTACTCACACATTGCTCCAAATGCACTAATCACCGGGTGACCTCAGCCGCTCCGAGCACCAGGGGGCGACACTCCTCATCCGGGGGCAAAAAGTAAATGCTCCAGCAAAACAAATGCAAAACAATCCGACAGGCGTTCCAGCAAGACACCTACGTTTGGGGGCTTTCCGCGCAAAACCAATACCATCTACTTGCATATATTTCCGCCTCCGAAGGCCCCTGGAGTGATCTGCCCCCTGCGATGCCTGTTTCTCTTATTGCTAGGAGGGCGGCCCGAGGTGTGTGGTGGTGACGGCGGCCGCCTCGCCCCTTCCCTTCTCCCGTCTATTCACCTGCTGCTTCCGCCGCCACCCGATCACGAGCTGCAGCAAGCGAGACCGTCCAGCTTGGAGCCATCGGGCGGCGCCATCTGGGGGCGAAGAGGTTAAAAGGCGCGCGGAAGGCCGTCAATGGGGGCTCGCGGGGCTTCCCATGGGGGTGGTGACGTCAGCCAAGGCCTCGAACGGTGCGTCATGACGCCAGTGACGTACGGGATCACGTGGGGGCGGAGAGGCGATTAGCTGGGGAAGCCGCTGTGACGTCTGACTGTATTGAAGTCCTGTGTGGTTTCCATTGCGTCTGTTCAATAGACCTACCTGTCTGAGACTTCACTCATTACTGTCTCTTAAAAAAACGCATGCGTTTTTATGGCTTTTTTTTGTAAACGTTTTAAATGACGTTTTGCAAACTTTTATTTCTGCCTTTCAAATTCCCATTGACTTACAGTTAACCTCTTTTTGCAAACAAAAGCAAATATTAAAGGGGTTGTCCCATCTCAGACAATGGGGACATATTACTTGGATACACCCCAGTTGTCTAATAGGTGCGAGTCTCACTGCACTGCTGCCATCCATTCATTTCTATGGGGCTGCCGAAAGTAGGCGAGCGCTGGCCCCATAGAAGTGAATGGTAGCGGTGGCCGGTCATGCACGGTCTCTCATTCACTTCTATGGGGAGCCGGCTTGGCGGTGGCCGGACCGGAGTCCTCCAGCTACCATCTTGTGGGGCTCCGTTTAGGAGGTGGGTGCCGGTCTTGGCAGAGGGACCTTCACCTATCAGACAGTGGGGATATATCCCTGTGCCACCTTCTTCATTTTTTGGAGCTCGAGGTCTGGCTGGAACTGGACCTCTTTTGCTTTTCCACTTGACTGTGGCCCTGTAGCTGGTCTTTGTCCCTGTTTCTCTCCCTGTTTCTCTCCCTGTCTCTCTCTATCTCTCTCCCTGTCTCTCTATCGCTCTCCCTGTCTCTCTATCGCTCTCCCTGTCTCTCTATCGCTCTCCCTGTTGCTCTCCCTGTCTATCTCTCTCCCTGTCTCTCTCCCTATCTCTCCCCCTGCCTGATTAATTACTGGCCCTGCAGTATCCCTGATGTGTAATATGGATTCCGAGAACAATTACATCCCAATTTTAACAACACAAGTCTCAGAACTTCACACACAGTGCTTCTGCTCGTCTCAGCAGTCGCAGTACAACTGATGTCACTGCCTTATCGAGCCTGAGCCAATCAGAGCAAGCCCTGCCCACTAGGTCAGGTGACCGTTTTCTTCCCGGGATTTTTGCCACACGAATAACAAACAGTAAAAGTTTGCTAATTAACTGAATTTGTATAAAGTAACTTATACGTAACATTAGCGTACAAGTTATCGGACAAGTACGTAGCGAATGCGTCGAAAGCTTTAAGAACATTTTCTAATCTAACAAAGCGAATCTCAAAAAAATCCATATTCGCTTTGAGGCGGAAAATTTCCAAGATTCGTATCGAATCTAGGAAACGGTGAATAGATTCGCTCATCTCTAATCATTATCTAACGAGCTTATTCTTTGCTAAAGGGGTTTTCCAATAGTACAAATACCCCCCACAATGTCCAAGCCCCTCCCATAGACGATACCCGGCACCTGTGATGCAAGGGAAACTGGTCCCTGTTGCTGCCCGCTATTGGTTGCTCCCCCTGTGACCGCATGTTGTGATCCACATGACGGGAAGATGCAGCGGTGGCCGTGCAGGGATCCAGAGCGGTGTGGGTGCTGGGGAGCGGGTAACTATTGTCTATAGGAGGGTCTCAGGCATTGTGGGGGGTATTTTTACTAACGCCTTTAACTCTCACCTAACGAACAATCTTCTTTGTTGAAGTTGTTTTGATTCATTTTAGACTAATTTGTACAGCCGCCTATAGGTCCATGAAGTGTAGCCAGGGTTAGGGGTAAAAAGTCACGTGAGCCAATCTGATTCACAGCTCTCACAGTAAAGAACCAGCTCCTGAGGTGACTGCTCCTGAGGTGACTGCTCCACAGAGTTACAGCTCCTGAGGTGACTGCTCCACAGAGATACAGCTCCTGAGGTGACTGCTCCACAGAGTTACAGCTCCTGAGATGACTGCTCCACAGAGTTACAGCTCCTGAGGTGACTGCTCCACAGAGTTACAGCTCCTGAGGTGACTGCTCCACAGAGTTACAGCTCCTGAGGTGACTGCTCCACAGAGTTACAGCTCCTGAGGTGACTGCTCCACAGAGTTACAGCTCCTGAGGTGACTGCTCCACAGAGTTACAGCTCCTGTGGTGACTGCTCCACAGAGTTACAGCTCCTGAGGTGACTGCTCCACAGAGTTACAGCTCCTGAGGTGACTGCTCCACAGAGTTACAGCTCCTGAGGTGACTGCTCCACAGAGATACAGCTCCTGTGGTGACTGCTCCACAGAGTTACAGCTCCTGAGGTGACTGCTCCACAGAGTTACAGCTCCTGAGGTGACTGCTCCACAGACTTACAGCTCCTGAGGTGACTTCTCCACTGATTCAGTGTTTTTACAGTAAAGAACCAGCTTCTGAGGTGACTACTTCACAGAATCAATGCTCTTACAGTGAAGAATCAGGCCCTGAGGTGATTCTACATGGCGGGCCATTTCTATGGATACACCTACATAAAATGGGAATGGTTGGTGATATTAACTTCCTGTTTGTGGCACATTCGTATATGGGAGGGGGGAAACTTTTCAAGATGGGTGGTGACCATGGCGGACATTTTGGATCCAACTTTAGTTTTTTCAATTGGAAGAGGGTCATGTGACACATCAAACTTATTGAGAATTTGACAGGAAAAACAATAATGTGCTTGGTTTTAACGTAACTTTATTCTTTCATGAGTTATTTACAAGTTTCTGACCACTTATAAAATGTGTTCAAAGTGCTGCCCATTGTGTTGGATTGTCAATGCAGCCCTCTTCTCCCACTCTTCACACACTGATAGCAACACCGCAGAAGAAATGCTAGCACAGGCTTCCAGTATCTGCACATCTCGTATCTTCACAGCATAGACAATTGCCTTCAGATGACCCCAAAGATAAAAGTCTAAGGGGGTCAGATCGGGAGACCTTGGGGGCCATTCAACTGGCCCATGACGACTAATCCACTTTGAACACATTTTATAAGTGGTCAGAAACTTGTAAATAACTCATGAAAGAATAAAGTTATGTTAAAACCAAGCTCACCATTGTTTTTCTTGTGAAATTCTCAATAAGTTTGATGTGTCACATGACCCTCTTCCCATTGAAAAAACTAAAGTTGGATCCAAAATGGCCGCCATGGTCACCACCCTCTCCCATATACTAATGTGCCACAAACAGGAAGTTAATATCACCAACCATTCCCATTTTAAGTAGGTGTATCCATAGAAATGCCCCCCCCCTGTACTACAGATTCACAGCTGGTTGCCGGTCACATGCTAACTTGTGCCAGAGGAGATGCATAAAGCGCCAGTCAATGGAGAGACTATCAATATCTGATCGCCAGGGGCCCAACAGCCCGCAACCTCAGTCAGCTGTTCTGCAGTAAGGGCTCTTGCACATGGCTGTAACCGTTTTTTAGGTCCGCATAACGGCCATGTGCGTTCCACATTTCGCAGAACGGAACATCCGGCCCATGAAAGAACAGTCCTATTCTTGTCCGTAAATCTATTTTTTTGCAGGTGCAACTGAACGGACATACCGTGTGCTGTGCACATCGTTTGTGGCCCCATTGAAATGAATGGGTCCACACAGATCGGAAGCGGACTAAAGCAATGGGCGCGTGCATGAGCCCTATCACCGTTATTGTTCCATCTTCAATATGCACATTTGGCATCTGTTTGAGCCATTTCCATCTGAGATCCGTTTTTTGGGTGGGTAAAAAGTCCTGCATTTCCATCAGATCTAGAAGCTAGAAACAGCGCCACCCTAGTCCATAGGTTGTATGTGGTATTGCATCTCTGCCCAATTCAAGTGAATGGAGTCCAGGGGGGAGCAGTCAGTGAGCTCAGGATTTGTCTACATGTAAGAGAAGTCAGACATTCCTTCCTTAGGGCTCCTCTACATTGATGATTCAGCAGGCGATTGTCGGCAAGGAATCGTTCCTTCCCAGGAAGTGCCTGCTCGTCAGTGAAGGGGACCTCTCCATTTACATGTAGCAATCTCCTCCACAGTATGGGAAGCAGTGATCACTAACGCCATCCCTCGCCCTCGTACAAACTTGTTCACACAGCACGATCTGCTGCCGGAAAACAGCTTCACTTCTTCTTGTTCTTCTTGTCACTTGTCCACTGTGTAATTGGCGGCACTTTTACACCGGCAGATAATCATGAACGAATGTTCCTGTGAACGCTCATTAGTAATTATCCATTAAAGGGGTATTCCCATCATAGACTATGGGAGCAATGCCCCCATTGTCTGATAGGTGCGGGTCCCACCTCTGGCACCTACGAGGAGAACGGAGCGGGGAGAGCTGAGGCTGGAGGACCCCAGATTTCCTCGCATGTGCGGCCCCCGCTCCCATTCATTTCTATGGGGCAGACAGAAATAGCCGAGCCAGCACTCAGCTATTTTCGGCGCCCCCATTGAAATGAATGGAGGGCGGCTGCACATGCGCAGTGCTCCCTCCACTCATTTCCCTGCTACGTTCTGGTTGTAGGTGCGGGTCCCGGAGGTGGGACCTGCACCTATCAGACAATGGGGGCCTATCCTAGCGCTATGCCCCCATTGTCTGTGATGAGAATAACCCTTTAATACTTCTGTGCGCTGGTTTCCCATTACACGTCTGTGGACCACAGCTTGTCTCCCAGTAAAGAAGCTGCACACGGGGTTAACTGTAAATGTCCTTTATTATTGCCTGGTTTGACCTTTTAGGAATTAGACAAAGGGATTTAGAAATGGTGAAAAGAGTGAATAGTGGAGATGGTATGTGACATAATCGGGACTGGGGGAAGCCTCACATTAAACTGGTAGTACTGGTTCCTGCCTTTGTGATGTAAAGCTTTGGCCAGCGACCAGTTTAAACATCCATAAAAAGTGTCGGTGAAACTGGGATGATGACAAAAGATGTTTCGCCCTCGTAGCCTGACTCCGACCTTGTGTACAGCGTTCAGGCACCTGCACGGAACGTCGGGAAAAAGAAATGACGCTGGGAATTAAAAACGGATGACTGGTCAGGTGATTGGTGATCAATATCAGATTGGTCCTGCCACCCCCGCCGATCACATGTTTGACAGGGCCACGGCACGGGACGAGTGCTGCGTGCTTTTCTTTGTCCAGTGACGTCACGTCCATGGCCTTTCTGCATCTCAGTTCCATTCAAGTGAATGAGGTTGAGATGCAATACCAAGTATGGCCACTATATGATGATGGCGCTGTGCTTGGTGTGGTATGAAGAGCAAGAGTGAGGTGGCCCATTCAAACAGCCGATCAGCGGGGGGGTGTCTGGAGTCAGACCCCCACAGATCAGATAGTGATGACCTATAATGGAGATAGGTCTTGGAATTATTTCTGCGAAAAATCCCTTTAACACCTAGGCCTTGTCTGTACAAACTTAGGACAATTAAAGGGGGTCTGTCAGCAGTTTTGAACCCTCATAGGTGAGGGGTGAAGCAGTTTAATAGCTTGTTTTGAGGAAAACAAGTGTTAACGCCCCTCTTGCTGTGATGCATGTGTCATGGGGGCGATCCCTCCCTGCACAATGTCCAGGGCTCTGCTATGAGTGACAGTCCCGGTGGTCTCACACTAGTGCAGAAGTGAAGGTCTGTGATTTACAATCAGTTTGCATCCTGATTGGACAGAAAGCACAAGTGTGGGAATTAACCCCTTACAGTCATACCCACATTTTGGGGTGCATACGTGACAGCCAGGTCCCCCTGATTTATGTTTTTTCTCCCTCTGAAAGACAAATGCGCATAGTGGATGTGACATGCACTATGTTCGACCCTCCGTAGGTGTAGCTTAGACCCCCCACCCTCCTCAGTGTCACGTTGGTGAAGCAGGATGGAGCACACATCACTAGTCAGACCACACATGGAGGACTGTGTACAGTTCTGGGCTCCTGTGAACAAGGCAGACATAGCAGAGCTGGAGAGGGTTCAGAGGAGGGCAACTAAAGTCATAGCTGGAATGGGTGGACTACAGGACCCAGAAAGATTATCAGAATTAGGGACGACTGAGGGGAGATGTAATAACTATGTATAAATATATCAGAGGTCAGTACAGAGATCTCTCCCATCATCTATTTATCCCCAGGACTGTGACTGTGACGAGGGGACATCCTCTGCGTCTGGAGGAAAGAAGGTTTGTACACAAACATAGAAGAGGATTCTTTACGGTAAGAGCAGTGAGACTATGGAACTCTCTCCCTGAGGAGGTGGTGATGGTAAGTTCACTATAAGAGATCAGGAGGGGCCTGGATGTATTTCTGGAGGTAATAATATTACAGGTTATAGTTACTAGAGAGGGGTCGTTGATCCAGGGAGTTAGGCTACATTCACACGTCCGTTTAAAACATCCACAATCTATCCGCATCCGTTCCGCAATTGCGGACGGTTTTTGCGGATATTTTGCAGATCCATTCATTTCAATGGGTCCTGATAATCTGCGGACATTGCACCATATGTTGTCCTCATCCGTTTATCTGTTCCGTTCCGTTTTGTGGATCCGCAAACAGAAATCCTCCTGTCCTACTTTTCTCCCGAATTGCGGTCCGTAGCACAATGAAAGTCTATGGATCCGCAAAAAATGCGGAAGACATGCGGAAAGGCATCCGCATGTCATCCGTATTTGCGGATTCCGTTCCAGGAGGGGTGAAAAAAAAAAGATGTTATTCATCCTTCCGTTTTTTGCGGATCCGCAAAAAACGGATGACATATGGATACATCCTTTCCGTTTTTTACGGAAAAACGGAACAGATGTCCTGGAAAAACTGAGCTTTTTGCGGAACAACGGATCCGCAAAAAACTGACCGTTTTCCAGGATGTGCACACATACGGACGTGTGAATGGAGCCTTATTCTGATGTCTGATTGGAGTCGGGAAGGAATTTTTTTCCCCTAAAGTGGGGAAAATTGGCTTCTACCTCACAGGGGTTTTTTTATCTTCCTCTGGAACAACTTGGAGGATAAGGGCTCGTTCACATCACCGTTAGGGCTTCCGTTCAGGCTTTCCGTTATAACATCGTTATAACGGAAAGAAACGGAATCCCTAGGACGGACATCAAAACGGACACCTTTAAGAGGCATCGACAGGACTTTGTTTTCCGTCCAGCATAACGGCATCCAGACGGATCCGTTATGCAGGGCCATAGGCTTCTATTATGACGGATCAAAACGGAATGCCTCTTAAAGGTGTCCGTCCTAGGGATTCCGTTTCTTTCCGTTATAACGATGTTATAACGGAAAGCCTGAACGGAAGCCCTAACGGTGATGTGAACGAGCCCTAACAGGAAGAACTGGATGGACAGAGGGCTTTTTTCGGCCTTATAAACTATGTTACTATGTTACATGCTCAGTATACCCACAGACCACGCCCCTCATTCTGGAGCTGTTCTACTTAAAGGGGTTTTCCATGACGCCAAAGAAAATGAGCTAACAACCGGGCACATTATATAATTTTTAAAAAATGAAGCAATACTCACCTGCTCTACCCCTCATGGTTCTGACGCTGATGCCCCAGTGCCGCAGCAGTGACACCCCCAACCACCCACCTGTCACTCAGATCCTTATGCTTCTCTGTACTTTGGATTTTTTGCTGTCTCTTCGCACCACAATTCACAATTGCATTGTATTATTGAAAGATTAATAAAGTTTATTTTAAAAAAAAAGTCAAAAATATTTGGCAGAATTATTGTCACCCCTTAAAAAAATACTTGGTCCTTAAAGAGATTTTTCCCCATAAAGAACATTTACCGCCTACCCATCACAATAACAGTGGTCCTCGTCGTGTGCCTCTCTATTCACTTATAAGGGACTGACAGAGATAGCTGAGCTGTACTCAGTCCCATGGACATGAAGGAAGCGGTGGTCACACATGTGCACCATCGTTCCATTCACATCCCATGGGGGGTCCCAGCGATCAGACCCCCACTGATCAAACATAGGTTCACTTAAGTAATCACTCAAAATTCCAACACCCCCCACCAAGGGCCCTGACCAACATCAACGTATGGGGCCCAAAAAATTCTGGTGTATTGAGCCAAGAACCCTGAACTCAATAGTCGTCTGGGACTCAGCACTATACAGAGTGCGCTGACCTTTACTCCTCAGTTTACAAAAAAGTCTCCTACAAGATGACATTCGTGGAAAGACGTGGGCGGCTCTCTTCCTCAGAACGCCGCTACGTGTTACTGGTGCCTCCGCTTCCCTTTATACATGAATGTGATAGAGAACTTGGGTAATATTTCCATAATGTGTTTAATCGGCCATTTCCTCTTCCATACACCAATATTGAGTAACCCCCTGCGGCCCCTGCAGCGCTCTGCCCACAGAATGCAGAAATAGACACTATAATGTAAGTGCTGTCTGATAGCAGCCGAACAAAAGCCTCTGATAATCCTCCTATTCACTGTAACATGTCAGTGAACAATGCAGCTCTCTCTGCCTCTATCCCAGCAGCAAGTCTCAGCACAATTGAAATCAATTAGCAGCGGCATTACATCCAGCCAGTGAGTTTTCCAGGATTTTACTACTGATGACCTATCCTCAGGATTGGTCATCAGTATCTGATCAGTGGGGGTCCGACACCCGCGACCCCACCAATCAGCTGTTTGAGAAGGCACCGGCACTCCCATGAGTGCCGCGGCCTTCTCTCAACTTTTCCTAGGCCAGTGACGTTACGTTCATCGGTCACGTGGCCTAAGAGCAGCTCAGCCCCATTCTAGTAAATGGAGCTGAGCGCGATACCAAACACAGCCACTTTACAATGTACGGCGCTGTGCTTTGTGAGCGGGGAGAAGGTAACGGCCCTCACAGAAGCTCCGGTGCCTTCTCGAACACCCGATCAGCGGGGGTCCCGGGTGTCGGACCCTCCACCGATCAGTTACTGATGATAGGTCACCATTAGTAAAATCGTGGAAAACCCCTTTTAAGGCCCTATTGCACTGGCAGATATTCGCTAAGATCATCACTAACGCTCGATAGTGACAATCTGGCAGTGTAATACTGCCGCAGATTACCAATGGACAAGCAAACATTCGTTCATTGGGTAAACAGAGTCTTTTAACATCCTCAGAAAATTCACGCTTGCCAGTGGCAGATCGTGCCGTGTAATCAGCGCTCGGAATCAGTATGAGGGCGAGGGATGGCATTAGTGATCGCTTGTCCCAATACTGAAGAGGAGATCACTGCATGTAATGGCTCCTCCGCTAGCGAGCAGGCGATTGATAGGAAGATATACTTCCTTCCTGACAATCACTTGCTAAATCTGAAGGTGTAATAAGACCTCTACATAGAAATAATAAATAACTGAGGTGTGAACTCAGCCTTACCTACACAAATGCTTTAACCCCTTCCCGACCAGCGCTGTACATGTACGGTGCTGCGGGAAGTGACTTCCCGACCAGCAGGGGCGTAGCTAACGGCTCATGGGCCCTGGTGCAAGAGTTAAAGGGAACCTGTCAACCCGAAACCCCCCTGAACTAGAGTAAGCGGTGTATAGTGTAAGTGATGCTGAATCCTTATATGTAATTTTTATCTTCATACTCACTTCCATTCAGATGCTGTGCTCCCACAAACCTGCAGTAAAATGCACTCAGTGGACTCTTCTTTGAGTCCTCTCCATTATGTGAGTGAGCACCGGAGTCCACTGAGTGCATTTTACTGCAGGTTTGTGGGAGCACAGCGTCAGAATGGAAGTGAGTATGAAGATAAAACTTACATATTCGGATTCAGCATCACTTACTCTAGTTCATGGGGTGTTTCGGGTTGACAGGTTCCCTTTAAGCTTGGGACCCCCTTCCCTCAGTACTTTGTGGTCAGGGGCAGGGAAGCACATAGCCTTCATGCTGCCTGAGGCAAACCCCCATGCCAAATTCTTGACCTAGCCCCTTCCCTCCAGCCATAGATCTAACTTGATCAGCATGCACTTTCTATAATACTGGTGTCTTTTTATGCAGCACTAGGGTCATTGGGGCAACTGCTACCTCTGCACCCCCTATAGCTACGCCCCTGCCGACCAGCGCCGTAGTGCTACGGCGCGCTGATCGGGTGGATGCAGGAGCTGCGCCCGCCTGATCAGCGGCGGGGGTCCAGCTGTGCCCAGTAGCCGGACCCCTGCTGTATGCACCGGCATTGGCGTTAACACCGATGCTGGTGCATTAACCCTTCATGTGCCGAGGTCAGCGCTGACAGCGGCACATGCGATGCGCTGCTGTGACGGGGACCCGATGGCTTAGATAGCAGCCGGATGCCTTCCTTAGGCATCCGGCTGCTATCTACGGAACTTGGATCTCACAGGAAGCAGGCAGTAAGTGTATTACATTGAGTAATGCATTACAATACATAGAAACATAGAAGATTGACGGCAGAAAAAGACCACCTGCTCCATCTAGTCGCCCTTTTATTATCCTTTTATTGTTATCTTAGGATAGATACAGGTTTACATTCAGTTACTGTGGATTTATCAACCACCTCTGCTGGAAGTTTGTTCCAAGCTTCTACTACTCTTTCAGTGAAATAATATTTTCTAATGTTGTTCTTGATTTTTCCCCTCTAACCTCAGATTGTGCCCCCTTGTTCTTGTGTTCAGTTTCTTGTTAATAACCCTTCCCTCCTGAACTTTATTCAGTCCTTTAACATATTTAAAGGTTTCAGTCATGTCCCCCCTTTCTCTTCTTTCCTCCAGACTATACACTATACAGAAGTATTGTAATGCATTGTAAAGGGGATCAGACCCCCAAAAGTTAAAAAAAAAAAAGTGTAAAAAAAAGAAAGTGAAAAAAAATAAAGTTTTACAAAAAAAGTTTCAAGCTCCAAAAAAAAGTGTTCTTTTCACAAAATACTATTAAAAATTTTGTAAAAAAAATAGGGAAAAAAACTAAAAATAGACATATTAGGTATCGCCGCGTCCGTATCGACCAGCTCTATAAAAATATCACATGATCCACCCCACCAGGTGAACGCAGTAAAAAAAAAAAAAAACAGTGCCAAAACAGCCATTTTTTGTTCACCTTCCTTTACAAAAAGTGTAATAGCAGGCAATAAAAAAAGCGTATGTACCCCAAAATGGTACCAATCAAACCATCATCTTGTCCCGAAAAAATGATACCCTACCTAAGACAATCACTAGAAAAAAAAAATTGCTCTCAGAAAATGGCAAAACAAAAAAATTATTTTTTTGTTAAAAAATGCATCTAATGTGCCATGAGATGGCCCCCCAGGTGAATGTGTAAAAAAAATTTTTTTTTAAACTATGTCATAACAGCCATTTTTTTCCCTCTTGCCTCACAAAAAGTGTAATAGCAGGCGATCAAAAAGGCGTATTTAACCCAAAATGGTACCAATCAAACCGTCATCTCGTCCCGCAAAAAATGAGACCCTACCTGAGACAATCGCCAGAAAAATAAAAAAAAAATATGGCTCTCAGAAAATGGCAACACAAAAAAAAGATTTTTTTCACCTTGATTCATAAAAAGTGTAATACCAAGCGATCAAAAAGTCTTATGTACCCCAAAATGGTACCAATGAAAACGTCACCTCATCCCGCAAAAAAAAGACCCCACATAAGACAATAACTCAAAAAAATAAAAATCAATGACACCCGCAAACCAATCCATCAAAATCTGTGCTGCAAAATCCATATGGCGCTCCTTCTGTTCTGAGTCCTGCCATGTGCCCCCACAGCAGTTTATCACCACATATGGGGTGTTGCCATATTCAGGAACAAATTATGGGGTGCTTTTCTCCTGTTACCCCTTGTGAAAATGAAAAATTTGGGGCTAAAGCAACATTTTTATTGGAAGAAATGAAATTTTTCATTTTCACAGCCAAGTGTTTCCAAATTCCGTAAAACTTAGGGGGTCAAAGTGTTCAGTACCCCCCTTAATATATTCTTTGAAGGGTGTAGTTTCCAAAATGGGGTCACTTTTTGAGGGTTTCCACTGTAGGGGTACGTCAGGGTCTCTCAATTACAAAATAAAAACCATTCTAGCAAAATCTGCCTCCAAAATCCGTATGGCGCTCCTTTCCTTCTGACCACTGCCACAAACCCATAGAGACGTTTACCACCACATATGGGGTATTTCTGTAAACTGCAGAATCAGAGTAATGTATATTGAGGTTTAGTTTGCTGTTAACCCTTGCTGTGTTGCAAGAAAAAAATTATTAACATGAATAATGTACCAAAAAAGTGAAATTTTGAAATTTCACCTCCATTTTCCTTTAATTCTTGTGGAACACCTCAAGGGTTAACAAAGTTTGTAACATCAGTTTTTTATAATTTGAGGGGTGTAGTTTCTAAAATGGGGTCATTTATGGGTGGTTTCCATTACGTAAGCCCCTCAAAATCACTTTATATCTGAATTGGTGCTTAAAAAAATGGTTTTGGAAATTTTGTTGAAAATTTGAAAAATGGCTTCTAAACTTCTAAGGCCCCTTTCACACGAGCATGATGGATTAGGTCCGGATGCGTTCAGGAAAACTCGCACCATTTTGAAAGCAAGTTCAGTCAGTTTTGTCTGCGATTGCATTCAGCTGTTCAGTTTTTTCCGCGCGGGTGCAATGCGTTTTGATGCGTTTTTCACGCGTGTGATAAAAAACTGAAGGTTTACAAACAACGTCTCTTAGCAACCATCAGTGAAAAGCGCATTGTACCCGCACTTGCTTCAGGACACAATGTGTTTTTCACTGAAGCCCCATTCACTTCTATGAGGCCGGGGCTGCATGAAAAACGTAGAATATAGAACATGCTGCATTTTTCACGCAACGCAGAAGTGATGTGTCAAAAAAAACGCTCATGTACACAGACCCATGGAAAAGAATAGGTCAGGATTCAGTGCGGGTGCTATGTGTTCACGTCACGCATTGCACCTGCACAGAAAACTCACTCGTGTGAAAGGGGCCTAAGCCTTCTAACGTCCTAAAAAAGTAAAATGACATTTATAAAATGATGCCAACATAAAGTAGACATATGGGGAATGTAAAATAATAACTATTTTTGGAGGTATTACTATGTATTTTGAAAGTAGAGAAATTGAAATTTGGAAATGTTTCCAAATTTTTGGTAAATTTGGTATTTTTTTTATAAATAAAAATGAAATATTTTGCCACAAATTTACTACTGTCGTGAAGCACAATATGTGACGAGAACAATCTCAGAATGGCTTGGAAAAGTAAAAGCGTTCCAAAGTTATTACCACATAAAGTGACACATGTCAGATTGGCAAAAAATGGCCTGTGCAGGAAGGTGAAAACAGGCCTGTGGTTAAAGGGGTTAAATAAATTCCACTTTTATTGGTGTCCGTGACCGTGTCGTGCTCCATTTGTTTACATGCTGCTTCCTGCCAAGACTACAATTCCCAACATGCATTGCACGCTGTACACAATGTGTAGTGTGCAGCTCCCTCCTTCTCCTGCCCATGGGTCTCACCAGGTCAGTAGAGCAGGGGCCATGCATGCTGCACCTCCTCACTCACGACCTCTGTATACTGGGCAGTGACTTTCAGCCACTGGGACTTGTGATCGGTCTGTGGGATGGCTTTTATCTACAATTTGTTACTTCTTTTTGTTCCACATTGTATCCATTCTTTTTACACATTTTGCTACGTCAGGTATTTGTTACATTTATACACATTTTTAAAACGCGAAAATGTGAATAATACTATTTAAAGGGGCGTTCTATCCTCCTGATATTGATGACCTATCCTCAGAATAGGTTATTAACCCCTTCCAGACCCTGCCATTTTTTCACCTTCCTGACCCTGCCAAATTTCGCAAATCTGACATGTGTCACTTTATGTGGTGATAACTTTGGAACGCTTTTACTTATCCAAGCGATTCTGACACACTGTACGTCACATTAGTGCTAAATTTGGATCGATATGTTTTCCCTTTATTTATTTATATATTTATTTTTGAAAACCAACATTTACAGAAAATATGGAAAAATTTGAAATGTTCTAAATTTGAATTTCTCTGCTTTTTAGGGCTCATGAACACAAACTTATTTTTGTTCCGTGTCTGGTTTTTTCGCTGCCTGTATGCAGAACCATTCACTTCAATGGGGCGCAAAAAAACGGAAGTGACGTAATGTGTGCAATTTCCACTCCGCGTAACATTTCCCATATGTCTACTTTATGTTGGCATCGTTTTGTAAATGTCATTTTATTTTTTTAGGGTGTTAGAGGGCTTAGAATATTAGAAGCAATATTTGGTGTACAGCAAAAATAGTGTGGTGCCGTGTACTTTTGTATTAAAAAAGACAAAAATATTACAGCGGTGATACCTTTATTGGCTAACAAGAAAAATTCTGTTTGTCAGCTTTCAGAGCACAGAGGCTCCTCCTCAGGATAGGTCATTAATATCAGATAGACTTGTATAGGAATGAGCCCTCCCATAGAAATGAATGGGGCGGTGAGGTGTAATTACACCTACTCACCACTACCCCCGTGACGGCCAGCATGTAAACAGTGAAGAGGAGGCAGCGCTGATACGGTGTGCGCCTCCTCTTCAAACAGCTGATCGCCGGGGGTGCCGGGTGTCGGACCCCCACCTATCTGATATTGATGACCTCTCCTGAGGAAAGGTCATCAATATATATATATAACTCGGAGAACCCCTTTAAGGCCTGTTTCACATTTGCATTTGCGATCTGACCCGGAACAGCCTGCCAGATCTCTCTGCATTCTGGCATCGCCCTCTGGCTCTATTCACTATAATGGGGACCGGCGGATATCTGGCCGCAACCCGCCAAATATGCAGAGAATTGGCTGGACAAACGCCGCTGCGTGCCTGCCTGCTGAAACAGCATCCCGAATCTCAAACACAAATGTGAAACAGACCTAAGACAGTACCTGACGATTCACATATTTAAAGGGGTTCTGCAGTTCTGTAAAACTGATGATCTATCCTCTGGATAGATCATCAGCCTCTGATCGTCGGCGGTCTGACACCCGGGATCCCCGCCGATCAGCTGTTTGAGAAGGCAGCGGTGCTGCAGGAGCGCTGCGGCCTTCTCTGTGTTTACCGCAGGCCCAGTGACGTCACGACTAGTATCACTGGCCTGGGCAGGGCTAAGCTCCATTCAAGTGAACAGAACTTAGCCCCGCCCAGGCCAGTGATACTAGTCGTGACGTCACTGGCCTGCGGTAAACACAGAGAAGGCCGCAGCGCTCCTGCAGCGCCGCTGCCTTCTCAAACAGCTGATCGGCGGGGGTCCCGGGTGTCTGACCGCCGCCGATCAGATGCTGATGATCTATCCAGAGGATAGATCATCAGTTTGAAAAAAACTACAGAACCCCTTTAAGGTGGATTTACACACTTCCTGCGTTCCTGGCCGACTAACTGTGCAGCCGATCACCTGATGAATGAGCGAAACCCTCGTTCATCGGGTAAGCCTGTCGTTCGTGCAGTCACCACCGATCATCGTTTCTGGGCAGCAGATCGTGTGGGCTAAACAGCAATCTACTGCCCAGAAACAATGATTCTGTATGGAGACGAGCAATAGCGATCCCCCGTCCTCATACTGTGGAGGAGATCGCTGCATGTAAATACAGTGCTCTCCTCCACTGAACGAGCAGCTAACTGTCTGGAAGGAACCTTTCCTTCACAAGAATCAGCTGTTGGATCGGAGCATCTAAACCCGCCTTTATACACCAAAGTACTGAGGGTCTCCAGTAGGACATTTGGTACATACAGTCAGATAGGCCACATTTGCTGTGGTACAGATGGCACGTCAAATGTGGTCTATTTAATTGTTACTATAAACCTACTGGAGGTCTCTCTCTGTCGGTGAAACTGGTTGAAAACTTAGAACAAGAATGAATTCTCATCACCACACAATAAAAGAAGGAGAGATTTGCCTGTACCAAACACCTTTGCAGCCGAGACCACAACATCACAAGCGGCAGTCCGGATCCGGCAGTTGAAGGGTGCCGCCGGATCCGGACTACCGCAGGGACATGTGTGGGGCCGGAACGCACATGTCAAACAGTACCATATACATACATACATACACACACATACACACAAACACATACATACTTACATACTCCAGGCAGGCAGGCCGCACGTCTTCACGCCCAGGAGGCGCGCCGCTATGACGATTCCCCACAGCGCCCAGCAGAGGGCGCTGTAGGTAATCATCATAGCGGCGCGTTTTTTTCCGGTATTAAGCCCCTATGATGGAACTCAATACCGGAATTTAAAAACGCTAGTGTGAAAGTAGTCTTAGAGGACAAGAAAACCTTCTCACTTCTTATCTATATCCTTATCTATAATCGCTCCAACAATTTACTGCTACAACTGTTTGTTTCCTCCTTCCATCATACTGATCTGCTTTATATCTCTTGTCTCATCTATCTTAATACTCCTATGCACTTTGGTGTACAAATATGTGAAACTTCATACACTAAGAGACGACCAAGGAAGAGGCCCAAGTAGCCCCGAAAGCTTGCAATTGTGTCATCATCTTTTCAGTAAGGCTAGTTTCAAACTAGCGGCAGCACGGATCCGGCGGGTGAAGTGGCACCTCCGGATCTGTGCTGCCGCAGGTGCACGTGTGGGGCGGGAACCGTGCTCCGGCCCTATTCACCCGCCGGATCCGTGCTGCAGCTAGTGTGAAACTAGCCTTAGTCATTAAAAGGTATCAACCACTGAGGAATCTCATTACCTTTTTTTTTTTTAATCGACTGTGAGAAAGGCACTTGAAAGATGTTACAGACATTTGTACACGAGGTTATAACTCATCATGATAAGAGAGCAATAAAACGGTGGTTATTGGACGGGCAACTGGGGTTAAAAGGGTTATCCAAACTATAAAACATGCCCCCTAAGGCCGGTATACTTACCCTGCTCCCTGGTACCTACGTCGCTCCTGATCCCTGAACAGCCGCCGCTATATCTCACTGTTGAGGGGATCAAAACATCCACTGAAGGGGGGGGAGCAGCCAATAGCAGGCCGCAATGTGTATGAGCCTCCCTAGTAGTAGAGTGACACAAGAGGCCACGATTACATCACCACAACCTCCTGCGCCGGGACACAGCAACACAGGCCGCAGATCGGGCCGCGGTGGCACTAGGGTGGAGGGAGCATTATATACTGGTACTAGGATGGGGGGAGAGAATTATGAATTGTATACTGGCACTAGGATGGGGGGGGGTGCATTCCAATCATTGAAAAGAGGACTTAATCTGACAGCCGGATTTATGACACATTACATGGACACCCCCTCCCCCCATTAGACTGACTCCAGATCTCCTTAATTCCTAACAGTGGATTTAGACAGGGCAATACTCTGGCAGATTATCGGGATTTAACGTTCCTGCAATTGCTTGTTTCCAACAATCTGCCCATTTAAAGGTTCCGCCGATCACTAGATGAACGAGCAAAATGTTTCATTTTGAGAAATGATGATGATAGGCTGAAAAGCACCCCACAAATTGTTACTTTTACCCAAGTACAACAATACCTCCTATGTGATCATAAACCACTGTTTGGGCACACTGCTGGGTTCAGAGGAGAAGGGGCACCATGTGCATTTGATGCAGCACATCCCTAACATAATTTACCTAGGGGTGTTGTGAACATTTTAACCCCACAGGTATTTTGCAAAAAGTAATGCACACAGAAGGTGCAATGTGAAAATTGTAATTTTTCCACAGATCTGACATTTCAGTGCCCAACAAGTTCCATCAGAGACACACACCGCACTTTTTGAATTAATAGGTGGGTTCTACTGGGTTAGGAAATGCCACAAACATAGACATAAACTGCTGTATTGACACACTGCAGGGCTCAGAAGGGAAGGAGCGCCATTTGGCTTTTGGAGGGTGGATTTTGCTGTCACATATGCAGAGCCCCTGAGGGACCAGTACAGTGAAACCCTCAATAAGAGATCCTGTTTTATATACCCCTCAAGCTAGATCAAGGGGCGGAGTGAACATTTTGACACCACATGCATTTTTCATAAATAACCAAGCAAAATGAAAAGTTAACGTTTTTCACAGATATGACATTTCAGTCCCCAATATATTGTGCCCAGGGGGTGCTATCTGAGACACACAACACCCTTTAAATTGTTAGGTGGGTTCTACTGGGTACAGATCTTCCCAAGTTATGTGACGTCACGTTCAACCATCATGGTCTAGGAGCAGCTCAGTGTTAACACAATAAAGGCTTGTTTGAAAAAGAAAATCATGTTTATGTGTTGCCATTTTCTGTGAGCCTTTTTTTTTTTACTTTTCTATTAATGGTCTTGTGTGACGTTTTTTTTCTAGCAGGATGAGGTGATGTTTCCATTGGTTTCTTTTTGGGGTACATGTGACTTCTTCATCGTGTGCTATTATGATTTTTGGGAGTTGAGGTGACAATAAAAATGGCTGTTCTGGTATTGGTTTTTTTTTATTATTATTATTTTTTTAGAGTTCACCTGACAGGTTAGATCATGTGATATTTTTCTTGAGATGGTTGTTACAGATGTGGCAACACCTAGGGTTGTCGCGGGTATCGAAATTTCGATACTGAATCGATACTTTTATACCAGTATCGATTCGGTACCGGAATTTGCTCTTTTTCGATACTAAAATAAAAAATTCTCTTACCTGTCCTCTCCGCTCCGGGTCCGGCGCTCCTCTTCTTCTCCGGTCCCGCGCTGCACTGTCCTGACGACGTACAGCGTCAGGACGTAGTGCGCGCACTCTGACCTGACGCTGCACGCAGTCAGGTGACAGTGCAGCGCCGGGAAGAGAAGAAGAGAAGCGCCGGAGTGGAGCCGCGGTGCAGGACAGGTAAGAGATTTTTTTATTTTATTTTGATGGGGGCACAGTGGGCTGATCTGAGGTCTTATGGGGCACAGTGGGCTGATGTTAGGTTGGTGGGGGCACAGTGGGCTGATCTGAGGTCTTATGGGGCACAGTGGGCTGATCTGAGGTCTTATGGGGCACAGTGGGCTGATCTGAGGTCTGATGGGGGCACGGTGGCCTGATCTGAGGTCTGATGGGGCACAGTGGGCTGATGTTAGGTTGGTGGGGGCACAGTGGGCTGATCTGAGGTCTTATGGGGCACAGTGGGCTGATCTGAGGTCTGATGGGGGCACGGTGGCCTGATCTGAGGTCTGATGGGGGCACAGTGGGCTGATCTGAGGTCTTATGGGGCACAGTGGGCTGATCTGAGGTCTGATGGGGGCACGGTGGCCTGATCTGAGGTTGATTGGGGCACAGTGGGCTGATCTGAGGTCTGATGGGGCACAGTGGGCTGATCTGAGGTCTGATGGGGGCACGGCGGGCTGATCTAAGGTCGGATGGGGGCACGGTGGCCTGATCTGAGGTTGATGGGGGCACAGTGGGCTGATGTGAGGTCTGATGGGGCACAGTGGGCTGATGTTAGGTCTGATGGGGGCACAGTAGGCTGATCTGAGGTCTGATGGGGGCACAGTGGGCTGATCTGAGGTCTGATGGGGGCACAGTGGCCTGATCTGAGGTTGATGGGGGCACAGTGGGCTGATGTTAGGTCTGATGGGGGCACAGTGGGCTGATGTTAGGTCTGATGGGGGCACAGTGGGCTTATCTGAGGTCTGATGGGGGCACAGTGGGCTTATCTGAGGTCTGATGGGGGCACAGTGGGCTTATCTGAGGTCTGATGGGGGCACGGTGGGCTGATCTGAGGTCTGATGGGGGCACGGTGGGCTGATCTGAGGTCTGATGGGGGCACGGTGAGTTGATGTGAGGTCTGATGGGGCACACAGATTTTTTGTGTTTTATTTTTTCGGCGTGGTATCGAATGGTATTGAGTATCGAATACTTTTTCTTGGTATTGAAATCGAATCAAAATGTTGGTATCGTGACAACTCTAGCAACACCTTCTATGTCTGAGTGGGAAAAGAGTATTTTTACTTGAAACATTAATGTTTTATTTTTTTTACTTTTTATCTTTGCCTCACTATTGGACTTTTGAGGGTCTGATTCCTTTTACAGTGCATTGCAATACAAATATCTCACTGACAGTTAGTCTATGAGACCCTGCCTAGGCTTCTATAGGCCCTGAGGCAATGGCAACCATCGGGGCCCTGTGATTGCATCGCGTGGAGCTGATGGCATGACAAATGGAACCTCTTCCTCTGTACAACCCTTACATGCAGAGGTCAGCATCAACTGCCACATGTAAAGGGGTTAAACACCAGCATCTAAGTTTTCACCAATGCCAGCAATTACAGCAGCTCCTGTGCCCACCCGATCAATGCGCCGTAATAGTACAGTGCAGGTCATTAACTCTGCTGTGTCATAATCATACAGCGGAGGTCAGTTAAGCTACTTTCACATTAGCAGTTTTCCTCTCCTTTCTGTCATATGATCTCAATACCGGAGGAAAAAGCTTCAGTTTTGTCAATGCACCGGAATGCATTCTGTTCCGTTTGGTTGCGTTCCCATGCCAGACAGATAAACTCTGCAAGCAGTGTTTTTGAGTGCTTCATGGGATGCGGAGCAAGACGGATCCGGCATGAAACACAATGTAAGTCAATGGTGCAGGATCCGTTTTCTCGGACACAAAAGAAAACGGCTTGGCCATTTTAGAGATAATACAACTTGATCCGTTCAGCCGGTTGTATTATCCTAATGGAAGCGTTTTTGCTGAACCCTTACGGATCCAGAAAAAAATGCAGATGTGAAAGTAGCCTAAGGGGTTAATATCTGATTAATGGGTGTTCGACACTCCAGACCCTCACCGATCAGCTGTCCCCTACATCCTCCAGCGCTGGAACTAGCTCTGTGAATGGAACAGGAAGCACAGCGCCGTTCAAAGTATAGTGGCCATCCTGTGTTACTGCGGCTCAGCTCCCATTCACAACAATAGGAGATGAGCTGCAATACCCAAGTATGGCCACTACACTTTGAACGGCACTGTTCTTCCTTTCCCATTCCAAGTGCTAGCGCCAGCGCTGGAGGCTGCAGGAAACCGCTGATCGGTGGGGGTGCAGGATGGTGGGCCCTCAATGAACGGATATGGAAGGCCTTTCCTGAGGGTAGATTATCAATATCAGGAGCCTGGAAAACCCCTTTAATTTTTATTGGCAAAAGATTCATCTGTGAATGAGTCTTTAAGAGGAAAGTTTGCAGGTGGGGAAAAATGACAGTGTGTCTTATAAAGCAAAACCTAATGAGTTCTTCCATTATGGACATTGCACTTCTAAACGGCCACGACACTTCTAATCAAATTGCAAGTGATTGTTCGTTCGGGGCCGCGTTCACACATGAATGATGTGCTGTAGCAAATTACCGTACAATGCAAGTGAATGTGGATCTACAAAAGTTAAGAATCCACATCACGCCCTATTTGTCACACATTTTGCAGCTTTAGCCCTAATATTTTATTACATGTGAAACATGCAGTTATCAAATGAATCCAGACGTGTTTAATTCTCTGGTGATGCTTCAAGAAGCATCTGCTGAGATAAGAGGGGGGCATTGCTGAGCCTGATAACTGGTGGCACTCAGCTTCTCCATACATCGTGCGGTATGTCTGTCCTAAGATTACAGCTTCTCCCGGATAGTCAGCAATTAATTTTACCACAGCCTTTCCATCCCCCTACTGAAGCTGAGATGACGACTACCAGCAGTTTATGGTGTGTGTCATGTATGTATTATGTAGTATTATGGCGGTGTATGACCTTATAGGAGGCGTCGGTGTACCATGACTCAACATGATTGTACCCAAAGACTGCAGCCCTGATGTGATGTGACATTTCTGCAGTCCTTAACCACCAAAGTGAACTTTGTGTATTCATAGAGGTGTGATGTGGGTGCAGGGTGTAGTGGAAGGGCTGCCAACAGTCTGTAGATTCACGGGCAGTCTGTAAAAACAAGGTGCTTTCTTCTGCCGTCCGTAGTGTCTGGCAGAAAAAAAGCCTGTCTGTGAATCTTCTTAAGGGCCCATTCACACAACCGTATTATTGCGGGTCTATTATTGCAATACTACGGCTGCCGCCTGGCGTGTGTTCCGCAGCGGGACAGACGCCCCATTGAAAATGCCTATACTTGTCCGTGCGGACAAGTACAGGACATGTTTTATCTTTTTATGCGGAGCCACGGCACGGAGCTGGCTCCGTTCGGCAGCTACCCGCTCCCATAGAGATGAATGTGGCCGCATCTATTCCGCACTATTGTGGAATAGATGCGGACCCATTTACACGGCCGTGTGAATGGGCCCTAAGTGTGGATCCATGCAGTCGGCGCCTGCTATGTACAGTAAGCCACAGGCCTCTTCCAGGCCAGCCTGCAGCCTAACGTTACAGTACCTCTGTCCCAGTGCAGACAGCTCACCTTGCTCTGACATCATCACAAACGTGATGACATCATCATGCTGTGTGCCTCCTGTGCCGGGACAGAGGTACTGTACATTAGGCTGCATCACGGTAAGTGGCATGGAGAAGGAATCAGGTAAGTATTTAATTTTTGTTTTCATTTTACTGCTGAGGCACAGTGGTACTATGGGGACTATCTAACTAAAGGGGGCTGTCTAACTTCTGGGGGCACTACAGGGGACCATTTACGCTACTGGGGGCACTATAAGAGGTAATTATAATTTACTGGGGGCAGTATAAGGGGTATTATAATTACTGGGGGCAGTATAAGGGGTATTATAATTACTGGGGCACTATAAGGGGTATTATAACTACTGGGGGCACTATAAGGGGTATTATAATTACTGGGGGCACTAATAAGGGGTATTATAATTACTGGGGGCACTATAAGAGGTATTATAATTACTGGGGGCACTATAAGAGGTATTATAATTACTGGGGGCAGTATAAGGGGTAATTATAATTACTGGGGGCACATTAAGGGGTATTATAATTACTGGGGGCACTATAAGAGGTATTATAATTACTGGGGCAGTATAAGGGGTATTATAATTACTGGGGCACTATAAGGGGTATTATAATTACTGGGGGCACTATAAGGGGTATTATAATTACTGGGGCAGTTAAGGGGTATTATAATTACTGGGGGCACTATACAGGGGTAATTATAATTACTGGGGGCACTATAAGAGGTATTATAATTACTGGGGCAGTATAAGGGGTATTATAATTACTGGGGGCACTATAAGGGGTATTATAATTACTGGGGGCACTATAAGAGGTATTATAATTACTGGGGGCAGTATAAGGGGTATTATAATTACTGGGGCACTATAAGAGGTATTATAATTACTGGGGGCAACTATAAGGGGTATTATAAATTACTGGGGGCAGTATAAGGGGTATATAATTACTGGGGGCACTATATGGGGTATTATAATTACTGGGGGCACTATAAGAGGTATTATAATTACTGGGGGCACTATAACAGGTATTATAATTACTGGGGGCAGTATAAGGGGTATTATAATTACTGGGGCACTATAAGGGGTATTATAATTACTGGGGGCACTATAAGGGGTATTATAATTACTGGGGGCAGTATAAGGGGTATTATAATTACTGGGGGCACTATAAGGGGTATTATAACTACTGGGGGCAGTATAAGGGGTATTATAACTACTGGGGGCACTATAAGGGGTATTATAATTACTGGGGGTACTATAAGGGGTATTATAATTACTGGAGACATTATGAGAAAAATTATTTCTATTATGGGGAATTATAACTACTACCAGGGGTACTATTGGAGGCGTTAATATTATTTGTACAATATGGAGGGCACTACTGCTACTCATGGAGCATTATCACTATTGGGGCACTATTACTAATGAGGTAACTCTGGGAGAGAATTATTAGTATTAGTGGGACTTTGGAGAGCACTGTATATGGGGGCCTACTATGGCACTGTTATATCTACAGTATAGTATTTGGGGACAGGGGTGGGGTGTATATTCATAAAAATTTTGGGCTGTCCGTAAATTTTGGTTCAGTTGTCCAGAAAAATTTGAAAGGAAGGTTGGCAACCCTGTGTAGTAGATACCGCCATGGGATGCACAAGCCCAGTTTTCCTACACCAGAAAACTGGCACAGAAGCCATGATAAATACCCACTAACATCTCTCTTGCTTCCAGGAGCCACATTTACATAGGCCTGGATCTAGAAGCATACTCTCTTCCACCACCTAAGGCGAGCGTTGTTTCTCTGTGGGCCTCGTCTTCCTCCTGCATAGACCTGAAATGCCTCTAGCTGTGATTGCCCTGTGATTTTTTTGTGTGACAAAACTCATTTTTAAAGAGAACCTGTCATCACCGTTATGCTCTTCATACTAACGGCAGAATAAAGTACAGACAGGTGAGTTGATTTCAGCGGTCTGTCATTTATAAGTTAAAAGTAAGTGGTTGCCGAGAACCAACATCACAATCATTGCAGATTAGGCCTGGAAAAGAGTCACATCTTCATGAGAAGAGTCCTGGTTATTCATGAATTCCTGCTTTCCCCGCCCACCTGATGATGACTGACAGGCTTCTACCTAGTTTTCTCCCTTTCTCTCAAGGAGAGAACTGCCAATCATCAGCAGATGGGTGGGGAGAGCAGGAAATTAGTAATAACCATGATTCTTCTCAGGTAGATATGACTCTTTTCAAAGCCTGGGCTGCAATGATTATGATGCTGGTTCTCGGCAACCACTTACTTTTAGCTCATGAGTGACACACCGCTGAAATCAGCATTTCTGTCACTACTTTATACTGCCCTCAGTACGGTCTGCATAAAGTTGATGACCGCTTCCTTTTAAATGCAATGGCATAGATAAAACATGGACGAAACTAAAAATTAAGGTGATTGCAAGTTGGTCCTAAGTGTTCAGAAAACTGGTGGAATCGATGCTCAAGAGGGAGAAGCAACTAGTCACATCACGTCTTGTACTGAAATCTGTGACATAAATTAGAATTTGTGTCGTTACTTTTGTCTCGTTAGTATCCAGTCTGTCCCAGGTAATTGGCGCAGTAATGTCTCATCTGTGTGATGCATTAATTAATACTTTTTTTGTTATTTTTACAGTATTAATATATGAACTATACACTTCTATCTGGTCAAAGTAATGTGACACTTTCATCCATCTGAAGAGTTTTTTTGCTCCTTTGTATTTCTGATGGATCCCTCCTCCCGAATAACTAAATACACATATATTGAATAAAATGTAACGATGTAATGTATGTACGATCATATATGTGATATACAGTGGTCCCTCCAGATACAATATTAATTGGTTCCAGGACGACCATTGTCTGTTGAAACCATTGTAAGTTGAGTAATCGGCTCCAAAGCCCCAAAATGTCATCCAAGATAAGAGAAAATCAAGATTTAAGAAACATAAGCAGATAACTAAGACAGATAAGACAAGTCCTGACATATAATAGTCAGGAATAGCTGCTAACTAGTAACTAATCCAGATATTGTACCAGAGATGTGGCCTGGATTGGTTCGATCTGAGTCTAAGACATTGTATGTTGTCTGGTTTCAACTTACGATGGGTCAGAAAAGACCGTTGTATGCTGAAAATATTGTATCCTGAGGGATCTCTGTACACTGCCTGGCCAAAAAAAGGTCACTGTGGGCAGTGTTATCATCTGAGGTTGCTTCAGTTGGTCAGGTCTCGGTTCAGCAATGTTATGTGCCGAAAGAATGAGGTCAGCGATTACCTGAATATAATGAACGACCATGTTATTCTATCAATGGGTTTTTTCCTTCCCTAATGGCGGAGAATATTCCAAGATGACAATGTTGGGATTCATCGGGCTCAGATTGTGAAAGATTGGTTCAGGGAGCATAAGACATCATCTTCACACATGGATTGGCCAGACCTGAACCTCATTGAGAATCTTTGGGATGTGCTGGAGAAGACTTTGAGCAATGGTCTAAATCTTCTATCATCAATACAAGATCTTGGGGAAAAATGAATGCAACTCTGGACAGAAATAAATGTTGTGACCTTGCCGAAATCAAAGGCGGTCCAATGAAATTTAATAGTGTGTGATCTTTTTTTTTTGGCCAAGCAGAGTCTACATGGAGGAGTCGAGGAGTAAGCCGCACCAGGAGCAGGCCATACTATGTAGCTGGCTGATAGCGCCCATCTTACATGATAACATCTGTGAGGGGAATGAATGTGCGCATGAGGTGATATAGTGATATATAATGGTACATGAGGTGATATAGTGATATATAATGGTACATGAGGTATATTGTGTTATATAGTGGTATATTAACTACATGAGGTGAATATAGTGGTATATAATACTACATGAGGTGATATATATATGGTACATGAGGTGATATAGGTATATATGGTGGTATATATACGGTACACTGAGGTGATATAGTGGTATATAATACTACATGAGGTGATATAGTGGTATATAATGGTACATGAGGATATAGTGGTATATAATGGTACATGAGGTGATATAGTGGTATATAATGGTACATGAGGTGATATAGTGGTATATAATGGTACATGAGGTGATATAGTGGTATATAATACTACATGAGGTGATATAGTGGTATATAATGGTACATGAGGTGATATAGTGGTATATAATGGTACATGAGGTGATATAGTGGTATATAATGGTACATGAGGTGATATAGTGATATATAATGGTACATGAGGTGATATAGTGATATATAATGGTACATGAGGTGATATAGTGATATATAATGGTACATGAGGTGGATATAGTGATATATAATGGTACATGAGGTGATATAGTGTGGTATGAGGTGCGTATATAATACTACATGAGGTGATATAGTGGTATATAATGGTACATGAGGTGATATAGTGGTATATAATGGTACATGAGGTGATATAGTGGTATATAACGGTACATGAGGTGATATAGTGGTATATAATGGTACATGAGGTGATATAGTGATATATAATGGTACATGAGGTGATATAGTGGTATATAATACTACATGAGGTGATATAGTGGTATATAATGGTACATGAGGTGATATAGTGGTATATAATGGTACATGAGGTGATATAGTGGTATATAATGGTACATGAGGTGATATAGTGGTATATAATGGTACATGAGGTGATATAGTGGTATATAATGGTACATGAGGTGATATAGTGGTATATAATGGTACATGAGGTGATATAGTGATATATAATGGTACATGAGGTGATATAGTGGTATATAATACTACATGAGGTGATATAGTGGTATATAATGGTACATGAGGTGATATAGTGGTATATAATACTACATGAGGTGATATAGTGGTATATAATGGTACATGAGGTGATATAGTGGTATATAATGGTACATGAGGTGATATAGTGATATATAATGGTACATGAGGTGATATAGTGGTATATAATGGTTACATGAGGTATATAGTAATGGTACATAATAATGGTACATGAGGTGATATAGTGGTACTAATGGTAACATAATTGTGATTATAGTGGTATATAATGGTACATGAGGTGATATAG